>CAJHQQ010004016.1:0-34252 GCA_905132885.1 Moricandia moricandioides | reverse complement strand
ACCTTAAATTTGTGGTCATAAAATAACACTAAATTAATTTTTAAATATTTATAAAACATTGATAAATCTAACTCTTTAATACTAAGCCCTAAATAAGAGTTACTAAAGCTTTAACTCAAATGTTAGTACATTTTTGTTTGATGGTATTTTTGAAAAAATGATATTTAGCTTGTGGTATTTTAATCAATTTTTCTATGAAGATTGTGGACAAGAGAACACATTGAAGTCAGGGGATGTGATCCAGTGCAGAGAGTGTGGGTACCGTATTCTCTACAAGAAGCGTACCCGTAGAGGTGAGACGTACCTCTATCCTTATTCATCCTCCTTTTATGTAGTAATGGTTTTAGGTTTCATGAACTCTCTTTGGTCTTGTTTTAGGTAAGGATGTTTAAATGGGTTTTCTTAGTGGGTTTTAAATGGGTTTCTAATATAAATAAATGTCCATTTAGACAACTAAATGGGGTTTCAATGGGTTTCTATTAAATAGGGTTTATCTAGAAATTAACTGCACCCTATTAACCCGTTTAACTTGATATAATCAGAATTTTTTTAAAGTATTTTGCGGAAAAAAATACTCCATCTGTTTCAAATTAATGTATGTTTTAAAAAATAATTTGTTTCAAAATGATACATTTTTTATATTTTCAATGTGTTAATTAATGGTAAATTGCAAATTTCAAAGTGTTTATTAAAATTTTATTGGTTAAAAATTATGGAGAATAGTTAACTACAGAAAACTATGCATTAAAACCTTAAAAAATATATGTTTTTTTAATTAGTGTGAAAATTCTAAAACATACATTAATTTGAAACAGAGGGAATAATTTTTTAAAAAAGGTTTTGAAAATAAATATTTGTCAAAAAAGTTATTTTTTTGTTCTTAGCCTAAGAATCTGAAGTTAGACTCTTATTGCATGATTTTGTTTGCATCTCAATGGGATAGGGAATTAGGGATCAAGTTTGTATGAACATTCCTGTCTACTACCCCTCTTTGTTTTCGTTTGCAGTGGTAATATAACACTCTCTACCCAAATATTGTGGTCGTTGATTCTTTTGCAGTTGTGCAATACGAAGCTCGCTGAGAACCACAACCCCTAAAGATGATTCCAAGTCTGCTAAGAAGGGCATAAAGACTTTTCCTGCACTTGTTTGTGTTTTTGGATAAGTGGTTTTAATTTGGTTACAATGACTGTTGTTACTGTAGTTATCTCTTTGCCTATTTGATAATGAAGAAATTATATACTAACGGATTCACATTGATAGAATCCATTATTGACTATTATCTCCTGATCTAATGTTGAGCAATATACTATATCAATGCTCCAAGTTTGCTGAATTGTCTATGGTAAGAGATCAAAGAGGATATGAAAATAAACCACCACAAGGAAAGGCTTCATACCAAGTTAAACAATATTTTGCAGGGAAATCTATCTTATTAAAACAGAAGTACCAATCTAAAATATCCCTTAATTTTCAAAGTTATTTACACTTCCATGCTACTGAGAATTAAATAAAACTATATTATTTTAATGTTTGTCTTTTTCAGTTATATTAATGTTTGTTTCCAAAAAAATACATCATATTATCTACTTATAAATAAACCAAATCAATAAATACAAGATCAAAACTTAATATTTTATATTAATCAAAACAGAATATATTCAATGTCCTACATATTAAATATGGAAACTATCACTTGCGGGAATTAATCTACTTATATGAATAGATTTTATTGAAATTAATTGATTTATCAATTCCTAATTTAATTACTTGCCGAATATGCTACATTTAATTCAAAATTTATAATAATAATCTGATTCCAATCTATTGCCTATATTTGCGTCTACTAGAAGATTTTTTGGAAACAATTTATATTATTCCATAAAATCACGAGATTTTATACAACGTATATTCGCGCAAATTTTCCTATATTTGCGTCTACTAGAAGATTTGCGTCTACTAAATATTTTTTGGAAACAACGTATATTCGCTTCATTAGGGTTTTACATTGACATTATATATATAGTTTACCTTGCATACATATTCAATATCACCTCAACCAGTACCAAATTAACACTTTCATAGGTTACAGATACAAACTTTGCAGAACTCTTTCTTGAACAGATTTAAATGATTTTAGCATGAGCGCATGCTTTGTAAGAATAGATGAGATTTTCTTCAACAGATTTTCTATTTTTTTTTTCTGGAAGATTCCTCAAGAACATCAAAGAAGATAAAGAAACACTATTTTTAGCTTTCACCAACAAAAATATATCAGAAAACACTCATGCTTTATCGAATATTAAATTTGGTTACACTTCGCATATAAAAACGGTTACAACATGGGCTTCCACTTTCTGGGCCTCAAACGTATTTATCATAGAAATTTTTAATAATAATGTATATGCAAAACCAACCAAGTCCATAGATGATTTGTTATTAATAAAAACAATATTCATATTAAAATTTTAATATAAATTAAAAAAACTGGCCGTTTTATATGGTTATATTTTTGTTAACTTATAAAAATCAGTGTATTTTCTAGAAATATATATAAGTAATTTTTTAATTGGTATACTAAGTCATAATTTTTTTTACATATTTAAAATACAAAATGTTGTTTTTATATATTATATACAAATTTCTAATTAAATATAGAATTTCGATTTGTTTATATGATATCGACTATTAAACATACATTATATGGTTTAACACACAAACAATGATGGTTTGAGACACACAAATATTACAAATACATCATTTAGTATAAAATACAAAAATAAACAGAAAATTAATATCCGCGTGGGCGCGCGGGTCAAGGTCTAGTTTCAATTATATCACAAGTTTGATACCACATTTCTAATTTACTTTTAATGAATGACAATTTTTAAAAATACATTTAATTTATGATGAAAATAAATTAAACTAAATTTTCTAAATATTTATAAAACATTTAGATTCTCAATCTCACTCCTTTAACCCTAAACAATAATCACTAAAATTGTAAATCCAAATTTTAATATATTTTTGATTGAAAAGTATTTTTGAAAAATTATACTTAGCTTGAGCTATTCTTAACAATTTCTCTATTTTGTATATACAGTCGAACTTAACATTTCTTAACTTTTTTTTTTATTTTGTTTCAGTTTGTACAAAACCAAAGGGCATGTTTATTGCAGGTCTCTTAGCATGGAGTTATTAGCTTTTCTAAGAGACGTTTCTTAACTTTTAACTAAGAAAACTTAAGAACCATCTCTTTAATAAGAGACCTAAAAGACGTCTCTTAACGGGAAAATGAAAAAAAAAAAAAAAAAACATGAAATTATAAGTTAAGAACCCCGGTTAAGAGACTGTGGATAAACATGGCCTATCCCATGTATCACCGAATAAAAGAGTAACCGGAGCACATTTCAATGAAGTTACACGATGATGATGGTAACTATAATGATAATGATGAACTGATGATGATGATATAAGCACATATCTAGAGTCTAACATCGAAAAGGAGAGAATGAAACAGAGCCAAAGTCAACTTGCCGGCTACCAATATTAGTTTGAGATTCATCATCGGCAAGTCATCTTTGGCTCAATATCATTCTCCATTTTCCCATGCAAGACTCTCTGATACATATAGAAACTCTCATCATCACCATCACTGTTTTTCTTTATCTTGTGACCTTGTCATGGTATAAAGCTCTTACTCTTGATGAAGGTATTTATAGGCATATCATGTAGTGACGATTGTGTTAATTAATTTCATATTTAATATGCAATTATTCTTCACAAGAAAATAAAAAATATATATTCTTATTCAAACAATCTTATCCATGCATGGTTTTAGTGCATGCAAGCAACAACAACAAAAAAAAAAAACAGAAAGAATTTTGACCATAACCGTGTATTGAAGAATATAACTACTTTAAGATTAGTTGACCTTAGTTATCAAATTCGACTTAAGATTTTATGTGAATAATTATTATTCGTACCTCACTAGTCACACTACTCTAAACTCCAAAGGCATCGTAAGAAATCAACTTGTCGTATCTATCAGAGGATTGGACATTTCGACTAAAATGTGGTTGATTGGCAAAAAAATAAGTCATCGATCGTCAAACAAAAAATTGAAAGTTTCTTTATAAAATTTATTTTTGAAGAACTGCAAAATGATTTCATTTATTTGTTTGCGTGGACAAAATGGAACATAAATAGAAATTTAGAGATTGTCTTTCGTTTAATATGAAGATATGGTAACATCTCAGTTTGTGGTGTGTTGTAATGTACGTTGAAAAGTTTAAAAATAATTGATTTTTTTTATGTTATTAAAATACATTTAATTTATCAAAATATATATTTAGAATGATTCTAGAGTTAAATATGTTTAAGTTCAAATAGTCAAAATATAGATGATTCATCGGTAAGTGATTTTTATACCATGCGAATAAGACAAAAATATAAAAATAAATCAGTGGTGATTAAAAATTAGTAAACAAATATTTTGAGCTTATAAAAATTAACGTACCGACTGTTAGTATGAGATGGCTTCTACGACCCTAGTGGGTAGGCCTGAGATTTATTATCCGAGATCCGGATTTGATTTGAGATTCGATCTAGATCCGCTCTGAAAATCCGAATATCCGGATCCTAATAGTAAAATGTTGGATCTATCATAACCACATCGAATCCAGATATCTTGATTTTTTAGTTCAAATATCTGAATAATGATAGTAAAAACGTGGATCTATCATGAAAGGATCTGAATCCGGATACTTTAAATACTCCAAATATCTGATTGATCCCAGGCCTACTAGTAGGCGGATGTGGGGTCCACTGGTGGGGACAATCATAGTGTTACAGATGTATTATCTGGATGTTCATATCACATTGTCAGAGCACACTAATAAATGTTATTCACATTTGTGTTTAAGCACCATATTCTGTGGTCCTTATCGATAAGTGGTATAAACAATCTAAATTAGATTATTCATTTGTAAACGTAATCAACTTTCAAGGAGAATGTTGTGTTTACAGTTTTCGTTGTTTCCAGCCAAAGCCAATGTACATGGTAGGTACTACGTACTAGCAGCAACTAATCAAAAAGTTTGTCATTAGTAGGTCTAGCTAGTATTTTAAAACAATGGGATAAAACTAACACATGGTTTTCTTGATCTTGTTTGATGCTACTTATTAACGACAATAAGGTCGTTGATAAAAATAGAAAAACTAATTAAAGCGATCAAGTTAGTTTTTATTCTTTTTAATTGATGGATCATATCATGAGATACTGAGATGTCGTGTTTCATTAGACAAATAGATACCAACTTGGTCAGACCAACAATGTGATAAGATTCTTGGAAAATTGACCGTACTCTCTCTCTTTTTGTCAACCTCTTTGACACACATTTACCTCAAATTTTCCTGATTTATTATGGTTTCTAGTATAAAATTAATGTAAGAAAGTTAAATAGTATGAGGGTGAAAGTATATATATAAAAAAATTAGTTTACCGCAACTATTACTCTATAAACGTTTAAACATATATATTATCATCTAGCATATAAGTAGTGAGGCTATTTTAAATTTTATTGAAAGCATAAGTTGAAAGCAGAGACAAGATAGAGTAAACTAGAAGAGAGACAAGAGTAAACTGAAGCTTTTCATTATATTGTTTCTTGCTTAAAACTTCTTTACAATGTGAGAGATATATTTATACTAAAGCTGTAAAACCCTAGGTGTGTGCCTTGCTGGCAGTTAAGTCTTTGTTTCTTCATTGGATACCAATAGCTGTAAACGATTCTCTAGAGCTGTTGGTTTCTGTAATCAGTGCAACTCAGGACCACTTAGTTTGTCTTCTTTTGTGTTTCTTGTTGCAGTGTGAGAAATAGCCGTTGCTTTATTGTTCAATTTGAATGGGCTTTAGTCTTGTGTTCTGGAAGCCCATTTTATTATTGATGAAGCTTGTTTCAGCCCTTGGTGTGTTCTCCATTTCGTGGCCCATACTCAAACCTGCTACATTATCTTGTTGCTCTGTTTCTGACGCAGAGCTTGAACCTGAGACATCCTTCTCTTTCATTCTCCAATCTGTTATCACTTTGTCTTTTCTGTCAACATGCCCCCTCAAACTTTGTGTGGAGGAAGGGACCACACCAAGTTTGAAACGAAGGTGCTGAAAGCTTTGGGTAGACAATGATTTTGTAAAGATATCTGCTAGTTGAAGATCAGAAGGTATATGATGTATAACCAGAGTTCCAAGAGCCACCTTTTCCCTCACAAAGTGAAAATCAACTTCAAAGTGTTTTGATCTTTTGTGCATAGCTGGTGTAGCAGAGAGATAAACTGCTGAAAGATTGTCACAGAACAACTCAGGAGGAGATACTTGCGGAATTCCAATCTCAGTCATGAGATTGAGGAGCCAAACGATTTCTGCAGCAGTATCGGATAAGGTTCTATATTCAGCTTCTGTAGAACTTCTTGATACTGAATGCTGCTTTTGAGCTGACCAGGATATGAGATTAGAGCCTAAAAAGGTACAGAAGCCACCAGTTGACCTTCTTGAATCAGGACATCCTCCCCAATCACTATCACTGTATGCCCTCACAAGAGAATCAGTATCCGAGTTGAATGATATTCCAAGGGTTGTCGTTCCTTTTAGATACCGCAGCACTCTCTTCAGTAGTTGAAAGTCAGTCTCTGTAGGAGCATGCATCTTTTGACATATGTAATTGACAGCAAACTGAAGATCTGGTCTGGTCAGAGTAAGATATTGCAGTTTTCCAGCTAAGCTTCGAAAATAAGTAGGTTGAGAAAACAGGGAAGATGTATCCGGAACTCTATTCAGTTGAAGTGGAAGAGGTGTTGCCACAGGAGTGCAGTTAGACATTCCAGCTATGTGAAGCAGATCTTCAGCATACTTTTCTTGGCTTAAGAACATCCCATTCGAATGAAAGTGAGCCTGCAATCCGAGAAAGTAATGAAACTGCCCCAAATCTTTCATTCTGAATTCTTTGTTCAGCGCTGTAATGAGTTGGCTGATGAGAATTTTGTTGCTTCCAGTCAAGGCTATGTCATCGACATAGAGAAGCAGAAGTAGTACATCTCGATTTTTGCGATATATAAACAAAGAAGGATCTCTGATGCTGCAAGTGAATCCAAAATCCAGTAAGAAGTCACTGAATTTATTGAACCAGGCTCTAGGAGCTTGTTTTAAGCCATAAATGGCTTTGTTGAGCTTGCACACATGGGCTGGTTTCTCAGGATTGATAAATCCTGGTGGTTGATGCATATATACTGTTTCTGTCAAGTCTCCATAGAGAAAAGCATGCTTGACATCAAGTTGTTTGATTTCCCATTTGTTGACTGTTGCTAGATGGAGAATTGCTCTAATTGTAGGAGACTTTACGACAGGACTGTAAGTGTCTAGATAGTCAATACCTTCCTCTTGGTCATAGCCTTTCACCACTAGTCGAGACCTGAGACACTTCAAGGTACCATCAGCATTTAGTTTCACACGAAAGACCCATCTGCAACCGAGTATGTGCATATCAGGTTGATATGGCACGAGTGTAAACGTATCAGTTTCATCAAAGGAAATCATTTCCTCTGTCATTGCTCCTTTCCAACCATCATGCTTCAATGCTGCAGTTACTGTCCTTGGTTCTGTAGGTGTAGAAGTTACAGTAAAAAGAACATACCGAGGATTGGGCTTTGTTATGCCTGCCTTTGATCTGGTAACCATAGGATGTTGGGACTGATTAACAGTTTTTGACTGTTCCCTTGTTGCAGGAGAGCATAAATGACTACTTGTGAAGTCTCTCAGATCCTCCTCAGAGTTGGGATGAGATGTAGATGGTATAGACTTTGAGGACGATGGAGAGTTAACATCCATGAAGTTTTGCAGACCCACAGAAGGTAGAGAACCAAACTGAACACAAGACAACTGCTCAGAACTTGGATTTTCATTTTGATGATGAAGAGTTGATGAAGATATGTTTGTCTCATCCACTGTATGATTCTTCGAAACACTATGTTCAAGAAGAGGTTCAGACGCAGAGCTTGAACCTGATACTGAACTGCGTGGAGGGATAGTCTGCAAAGGTGTAACCCGCATATGAGGTTCAAAGACAGTCTTTGAAAGTGGCGATGTTACTGGAACCTGAGAAGAAGTTGAAGATTCAGGTGTTGAAGTTTGTCGCAGAAAACTCTGTTGCCAAGCTGAGAATAATGTTGTAGTCTGTTGTTGTGTATGTAGATGAGAATATGCAGAGGCAAAAGGATAGATTTGTTCATCAAACAAGACATGTCTGTTGATGAAGACTTTGCCTGTAGGTGGATAGAGACATCTGTATCCCTTATACTTCTCATTGTAGCCAATAAACACACATTGCAGTGACTTTGGGTCCAGCTTGTTAGAGGCATAAGGTCTCAAAGAAGGATAACACGCAGAGCCGAAAATCCGAAGAGCAGAATATTCAGGTTTTCTGTTGTTTAAGACTTCATAAGGGCTCTTATGATCAGTATGAGTTGAAGTAGGTAAGAGATTTCCAAGGAAGCAGGAAGTAAAAAAGGCTTCCACCCAATATTTTTGAGGAACCTTCCCATCAAACAACATAGACAGTCCAAGTTCAGTGATATGTCTATGCTTTCTCTCTGCAATTCCATTTTGCTGTGGGGTATGAGACAAGATAGAGTAAACTAGAAGAGAGACAAGAGTAAACTGAAGCTTTTCATTATATTGTTTCTTGCTTAAAACTTCTTTACAATGTGAGAGATATATTTATACTAAAGCTGTAAAACCCTAGGTGTGTGCCTTGCTGGCAGTTAAGTCTTTGTTTCTTCATTGGATACCAATAGTTGTAAACGATTCTCTAGAGCTGTTGGTTTCTGTAATCAGTGCAACTCAGGACCACTTAGTTTGTCTTCTTTTGTGTTTCTTGTTGCAGTGTGAGAAATAGCCGTTGCTTTATTGTTCAATTTGAATGGGCTTTAGTCTTGTGTTCTGGAAGCCCATTTTATTATTGATGAAGCTTGTTTCAGCCCTTGGTGTGTTCTCCATTTCGTGGCCCATACTCAAACCTGCTACATTATCTTGTTGCTCTGTTTCTGACGCAGAGCTTGAACCTGAGACATCCTTCTCTTTCATTCTCCAATCTGTTATCACTTTGTCTTTTCTGTCAACATAAGTAATATATTTATCATCAGCAATTCACACATATTGTAATGTTTCGACCGCTTCTATCAGTTGGTCTCCACAATGTTTACTCAATTCGTGGATTTTATTATCCGGGTGATGGTTAATGGGTTAACTTTTAGAAGGTTGTGAATGAGTTATTTATACTGATAAATTTTCTATCATTCAACTATTCTTGATTAAGTATGTTTAATTTTTAAAGTTTTATTAAAAGAACGACCAAAAAAAATGAAGTACATTATTATAAATCAAAATATCATACATGGAAATGATTATGAATGATTATACAATACCCTTTCAAATAATAATCACCCGTTTTGTTTTTTTTTTTAAATATTGGTTTAGTAATTTGATCAGAAATGATACCTCTTAATTTTATTATATTTTAGTCAGAAAATAAACTTGTTACTAAATAATTAACAAAATAAAATACATCATCATAGACCATTTGAACCAAATATCTTGTGGCTCAGCAATGTTTTCTGAAATTTTGGCTGCAACAGTACAACGGGATTCAACTCGTCTCTCTTTATGCCAATAATAAAACCGACCAGGGATAATTTTCACCCAGGTCAAAATCTTGTGGCTAAGTAATGTTTTCTGATTTTCTTTTGTATTTTTGATGAATTTAAAAGGACAATTTTCAATTAATTTATGCAGTTTTCTTTAGTTTATAGCAAGGTTCTTGAGTTTTTGAAATAATTTATAGCAAGTTTTCTTTAGTTTTTCTTTCTTGTTTGTCTGAACATTTTGGTTTTGAAGATTGTGGGCAAGAGACACTTTAAAGTCTAGGGATGTAACCCAATGCAGAGAGTACTCGTTGAGGTGAGAGTTACCTCTATCATCACTAATCTTTATTCGTCCTTTGTCTAGTTAGTAATGGTTCTAGGTTTCGTTGACTCTCTCTCTTGGTCTTCTACTCTTGTTTTTTCTTGTTTGTGTTTCACAAAACACAAATGTGATAGGGATCAGATTTTCAAATTTATAAGTTTATAAATACATTCCTGTTTAGTCACTGAAAACCACAACCCTGAAAGATGATTCCAAGTCTATTAAAAACACTTCCTGCCTCTGTGTGTAATATATCTATTAAATTCGGGTTTGCCATTGAGTTTTAAATTAAAACCAATAAGTAATAATTATATATTTTTATATATCAGTTAATTATTTTTCAACTACCGGTGTGAGAATTCATTCATTCATTAACAATGTATAGACTAGAAATTATGTTTCTATTTTTGGCTAAATGTTTTTTTTTTCGTTTGATTCGATCCAATAAGTCTTAGTGTGTAATCTCTTTGTCTATAATAAGATATCAAAGACAGTGACATGGAAAGAAACCACCACAAGGAAATTTGCAAAATGCTTCATCGTAATAGCAAGGTTAACCAAATCACAAATCAAAATTGCATAAACTCCAACAAAAAAGTAAAACCAAATTGCATTTGCTAGTATTATTTTGTTTCAGTTTGTAGAAAACTAACAGAACCGAAAACTCAGAAGAAAATAACAAACCCTTGACATGGATTGAACATCTCAGGTATAGATTAGAAGATTAAAAACAAAGCACATTCAATGAAATTACACAATAATCAAGTCACGAGAACGATGATGATAATGATATAAGCAGTGCATATCTAGAGTCTGACATAGAAAAGAAGAGAAGGAAACAGAGCCAAAGTCAACTTTTTTTTGATAACCCAGTATCCGACCACAAAGCGTGATCGACTAGCCCACCGGACCTAAGCCCATGCCATGACAGGATTTTTAAGCGTCCACTTAAGGGCCCCTGGTTACGCTAAGTGGTCTGGAGCGCCACACCAACTCCGCAGGTAAATTATGTGGTGGCCGGGGTTCGAAGTCGGGTGGCGGACACCTCAGTCGAGGTTCCTTTACCACCAGGCTACGAAGCCCGGTTGCCAAAGTCAAACTTGCCGGTCACCAATATCAGTTGTTTAGATTCATTGGTAAAATCTGCAAGTCATCTTTGGCTCAATATCATTTTCTATTTTTCCATGCAAGACTCACTGATACAATGAGAAACTCTCATCATCGTCACTCTTTTTTTCTTTTTATCTTGTGATCTTGTCATGGTAAAGCTCTTACTCACGATGAAGCTATTTATAGGAATGTGTTGTGAGTATTGTGTTAATTAGTTTCATATCTACTATGAAATTATTCTTTTTTTTTTGTTAAAGGGTTTACTATGAAATTATTCTTTCTTATAGAAGTCTTATTGCATGCAATAAAAAAAAAATATTGACCACAACCGTATATTTACTCAAAAAGAAGAATATAATTACTCAAAAAGATTTGCTGACCTACTATCAAATTCGAAATCCAATTGATGTGATACCTCACTAGTCACTACTACTCCAAAGTAGGGATGTTAAAATGGGCTGAAAGTCCGCGGGCTTAAACGGGCTTAGTATAAACGGGCGGACCCATGATCATTTTATTAGCATATAAAAATAAACGGGTTTACATGGGTCCGCCCGTTTAGGCCCATCTCGTTAGTGGGCATACCCGTTAAATAAATGGGTATCCGTTTAGGCCCGTTTATGATTTTTTTAAAATATATTTAAATGGAATTTAAAGAATTATATAATTTTTTTTGAAACAAAATAGTTATATTATATATAGTTTGTGTTTTTTTCAAAAAAAAATTTATGTTATAATTGTGTTTAAAATCTACTAGAATTTATTAATATTTTATGATATTATGAATGATTAATATTTAATCAAAAGTAAAGTATTTTTATCTTTTTTCAAATTTTGTTTTGTTTTGAATTTCTATTTATTATAAAGTTTTGAAATCAAATAAAAAACTATTAAAAATTATATTAAAATATGCAAAAGATTATTGACAAAAAATAGAATTCACAAAAAAAAAAATTGTAAACGGGCCTAAACGGGCTATACGGGCAATTTTAAATTAAACGAGTTTAAAACTAAAAGGGTCTAAATGGGTACGGGTTATAAACAGGTTTAAATTTACAGGGTCCAAATAGGCAGGGTCTAAATGGGCAGGCCTAAACGGGCTTGGGTAACCCATTTTAACTGTATAGTTTGAGGCATAAAGATCCACGTGTTGTGTTACTCAAAAAGATTGGCTGACATTCTACTATCAGATAACATAATATTAATTAGGTTATGTGATCATCGTTAGTCATGTTCGATCACCATCATAATGTCCAATCTATATTATAAATGAACATATTTTTGTATTTAGCTCATGTACAGAAAATAAATAAGTTTATCATTAGCAGGTCTCAGATTTAACAAAACAATGAGATATCTGACCAAAATATTTATTATTATTCATTTACATGTTTATTTTTTTTAAATAACAAAAAGAAATTAAGTCAATTATATGTTGACAACAATTATATGAGTATCTAAGAAATAGTAGTGAATTTTTTACCAAGAAAAGGTTCTCATTATGTTCTTTTTAAAAATATTTTATTATATAAAATTTTAGATATATTGTGAGAGACTGCGGGTGAATGTCTTCGATGTTTTTAGTGATATTCTCTCCATTTAAAAATATATGCTTTACATTTTTTACATATATTAAAATTTTTTGTAACATATGAATATAAATGAATTATTTTATGAATAATTATTTTTTTATGAGTTTAGCCAATCATAATTCAACAAACATAATTATTATTTTTTAAAAATAGAATTTACCATTGTTATCTAATAAAATACATTGAAATATAAAAATATGTTAGGAAAACACACATTTTTAAAAAAATATTGATCAGTTTGAAATGGACGGAATACTAGTTATAAGCTTAGTTGGCTACTAAAAGTAGATAAATTAAAGATATAAATTATAGGGAAGTTAATTTATTTGTCTTTTTTGGTAAAAACGTTTTATTCTATTAGTTGATCGATCACATCATGAGATATTGAAATGTCGATTAGACAAATATATACCAACTTTGTCAGGCCGAAACATACGATAAGATTTGCCGGAACAATAAAAATGATATGTCTGACAAATTGTCAACTGCTTCTTAGACACTCGTGAGGACCTAAAGTTTCCTGATTTAGTTTGTCCTCTATGTAATATATAATTATATAGGGTTAATATTTAAGAACAATTGCAATATTCTACAAATTTATTGAACGTCCATCATCTAGGAAGTTATTATTCCTAATATTTTTAAGAACTGATCCTTATTAGAAAAAAAAAATCTATATGATCACGTTGGGGATAAATCACGGTATAATTTAAATCCGAAACGAATTCAGATTTATTATTCAAACAGAAGGTTTATGTTAAAATAAGAAATAGTAAATGACCAGTAAAAATATACGATTAAATTTGATGCTAATTAAAAAAAAACTTTATTCAAAACAATTAAGTGCTTTGAATATAAATAGTTAAATTCATTAAAAATAAATGTTATTTATGGATTTAGACAAGATTTCAAAAAAAAAAGATACAAAAAATGACTAATTCTACATACATGTTCCTGATTAATTTTGTAACAAATTTTCTACTTGTTAACATTATCCAATTTTTACTACAAATATATATATTGACTTATAAAGAACGAGTTGACTAGACTGAACATGGAGAAATTACAATTCTACCACAAGTTTAATAACATTTTGCAAATTTATCTTTAATTAATGATAATTTTTAAAAATAATTTTAAATTATGATGAAAATAGACTAAATTATTTTTTCTAAATATTTATAAAACATTTAGAAACTCAATCTCACTCCTTCAACACTAAAACCCAAAACAATAATCACTAAATTGTAAACTTAAATGTTAATATATTTTTGACTGAATGTATCTTTGCAAAGTAGTACTTAACTTGTGTTATTCTTAGCAATTTTCACTAAACTTCGACAGAGAATCCTAATGGCCAGAGAATCCTAATGGCCGATGACAGGAACATGCACACAACTCTCGCTAAAGATCAATGTAAGATCAATAAAGACTAGAATGAAAATTCAGTGATGAATCTCATTTTTATGGTTGTTGATGAAAAATAGTTGTGCAACCTGTAGTATCTACATTAGAGTTCTGAGACACATTTTGGGTTTATACCAGCTTTCTCAAATGTTTTTTGGTACAGTTTTTTTTCTTGATTCTTAACGTAAATATATATATATATATATATATATATATATATTCATGATCTCGTTTGGAGCTGATTCAAAGCCATGTTTTAGGATTTAAAAAGTTTAGATGCCTGAGCATAAATTTAGCCTAAAAAGAGTGTGTTTTGGAATCAATCGAAAGTATAAATCTGTTTCATCGAGAATAAAACTAATAGGGACTAGTTTGTAATTATGCAATAATTAGACGTCGGAAACGACTTCGTTTTAAGAAAAACCAACTGCAAACCCTAATAATAACGTCACCCATGCCTGCAGAGTCAAGCATACTTCTCAAAAACCAACTGACAACTATGTTCCCAACACTGTTACCAACCCCAAAAAAAAAAAAACTAAAAGTCCCAATACAAAACAATACATGTTGTACATAACCATATCGTTCTTCGTGTTAATCAAAAAGGCAAATCCTACTTTTCTTCTAGCAGAACTGACTTTTTTTTTTTTTTTGCTTAACTAGCAGAACTGACTTTTCTTGTGCAGTTTCTTGTATCTTCCATAAATAATTTTCTTTGTTGATTATAAATTTTACACATTAACAAAGATATTTAAATTTAGAAAAATTGGTTTGGTTTTAGATTTTCCTGAATAGTAGTATTTTATATAAGATTAGATTGCATATTAATCAAAAATGTCGTTTACAAAAGCTTTAGCTTCCTAAGTTATTTCAATTGTTAAGTCTTTCAGGGAAGCTCAGTTGATTTTAATATAATTGGTTACTAGATTTTGACCCGCGTTTTCAAAACGCGGATTTGTTTTTGAATAAAAATGTTATTTGATATTTTTTTTAAATTTTGATATACATTCTATGTTAAAAGTAGATATTCATTGTTTTCATATCAGATTCGAGCCCGCGGCTGATGTAAATCAGGTGATCTGTATATATCCAGTTCAAATTTAATGAAAATTTTGTTAATTAAAATTTTGATAAAATCTAGTAAAAATCTGAACAATTATCATTAACATATGAAAATAATCATGGTTGACCTATTAAAACTTCAAAGAAAACTAATAATATTTATAAAATTAATTTTTTATATAAATTTAAGTTTTATAAATTAAAAAAAAAAACAATATGATTTATAGTTTTTTGTACTTTGATGATTTTTTACTATTCGAAAAATGAAAACTGATATTAGAGAAAACAAAAATGTATTTATATGATAGTATTAGTTTGTTTTGTTACTTATATTGTTTGATAATAAGTTTAAAGATGTCGGATCGTATAAGAAATATTTCAACATATTATTTGTTAGTATTTTGAATATATAAATTTAAATCATTAGGGAAAAATAAGATATGTTAACAACCTATTTAAAAAGTTACTTGGTTAAATAAGTTAAGATCTGAAAATATTAATGTTTGTTCTCTAAAATAATATCATTTTATTAAAAAAATCATTAATATCGTCCAATTTAAATTCTTACCATAAATAAGGAGATAATTTAGGGTAGTTTTGTTCTAGATATAAATGTATTAGGCTTAAAAATAATGTTGTAAAGAACATTAATTATATTATATAGTATTTTAAATTTTTTTTACCTAGAAGCAAGTTGGGTCCAAATTTGTGCTTCTGTTTTAATAGTATTGATTTAAAAAAGTTGTTAGAAAGAAACCAAACAGGATTGTGGCATAAGCTATATAATAGAAATCATTTTTTTCTTACCGATATAAGAGTGTGAATGTCCAACATACTTAGATAGAAACATAGAATACATGTATTAAAATACATTACCCATTTAAATTATGAAAAATTGTTAAGAATAACATAAGTTAAGTAGCACTTTGTAAAAATACACACTATCAAAAATATATTAACATTTGGATTTACAATTTAGTGATTATTGTTTAGGGTTTAGTGTTAAAAGGGTGAGGTTGAGTTTCTAAGTTTTTATAAATATTTAGAAAACTTAATTAAGTCTATTTCATCAAAATTAAAATATTTTTGAAAATTATCATTCATTAAAAGTAAATTTGTAAAATAATATTAAATTTTAATAGAATTGCAATTTACCCATAAATAATTATTGAGAATGACGGTTCGGATATTTCCTCGCATCTCTTATTGGTAAAAGTCATCACACGTTTTTGTATTGACCAAAAGTATAATGAAGTTCCAAATATTGTGTAGAATGATGTTTCTAGTATTCAAACTATTACTAGGTGGTTACTCACGATTTCGGGGGAATACATATTTTTCAAAATTTAAATGTTATTATTAAAATTTAAAAAATATCTTTTTGTTATGTATTTTTATAAAATTAAATTCAATATATATTTTAAAATATCCTAGTACTTCTAAAATATAAAAAATGACTAATTAGACTAATTTAAATACTTTTTTTTTATTTTCAAATGAAAACTATTCTAAAGTTAGCCAATGTAACTTTCAATCCAGTTTGATTAAGCTTATGTGTGCTATAATAATAAAACTTTTATTTTTTGTTTTGATATGTTTATTTGCCCAACTTTAAGAAGAAATGCATTTTAGTTTGCAATAAAACATAAGAAAAGTAGCTAGATTTTAATTATATTTCATTTCTAATTTTTGTTCTTTTCTTATTTATTTTTTGTTCACACAAATATAACACTCAGATGTAAAATAATTTTTTATTAAACAACTATCAGATATGTTCAAAAATAAAAATATTCCAATCATTATATATTCATAAATATACATATATACAAACATCTCAAAGATTATCGCAAGAAAATTACAGTAAACTTTTTTACATAGTATATAAATACATAATTGTATTTATGTTCAAAAATATACATAATTGTATTATATATGTTCAAAAATAAAAATATTCCAATCATTATATAAACATAAATATACATATATACAAACATCTCAAAGATTCTCGCAAGAAAATTACAGTAAACTTTTTTATATAATATATAAATACATAATTGATATAAATAAATCGATGAAACATATTTTTTTTCCATAATTGTTTTTGTTTGTTTTCATAAATATTTATTTGTAATATTGTTTGGGTTGTTTGGAAATTGATTTTAATTGTTTCTATAGATATTATTTTCAAATACGACGAAAATAAAATTAAAATTAAAAACATTAACCAAACAAATTATAACATTTTTAAGGCTTCATGCACGAGTGACATATAAGTAAAAAATTACTTAAATGATTTCTCTTTTAAATTTTAGTATATAATGAAAATTTCTACTTCAAGTATGAGCAAAATCTCTTAAATGAATTCTCCTTTAATATATAATGGGATATGAGATTCAATAATTTTATTATATAAAATAACGTGTTTCTTTTTGTACAAATTTTTTTAGATCAACAACTATCACACCTTACAAAGGTTTATTACACCACAGAATACATATCATTATTTTGTAAATGATTTTCCTTTACATTCAATTTACATTATATTTTCCATCAACCCATCAATTTTAGAATTGATCATTTTTATCTTCCTTATTCAATTTGTATTCATGTTTTAAGAACACATAAATAATTAATTCACAGTTACAATAATACGTGAAACACAAATATTTCGTCAAACAAATAAAAAATTTAAGTAAGTAAAATAAAAAGAACCAAAAATACAAAAAACAAGTTTTCTTCTTCACTCATGTTTTTATTTATGTCTATTTTTATATTAACAAAATAAGTATGCCAATTTAATTTAATCAAAGCTATATAAAATAGATGGATAGATTTAATACTCTATTAATCCGGGAATTTTTCTATTAAAGTACAAATAATATAATGTTTCCACTTTTTCAATTTTATATTATAATAAACTTTTTCGTTTATTAATGTTATTTTAAATGACTTACCATATAATTTTATTATAATCAAAGCTATAATAATTATATTAATAGGGTATTAACTCTAGTCTCATATCAATATAATGTTTTGCTTTTTTTAATTTTGTATTATGATAAAAATTTCATTTTTAAATTTATTTTAAACAACTCACCACATAAATTTCAGTTTGTAAATATACAGATATTTTATTTATTTCTGAAAATGATAATTCAACTATACTATAAAAAAATCAGTCAAAAAATTGACTGAAATTTTTGAAAATTGTATATTTGATTGTCTTGCATTCATTGGACATATATTTTGCAAATATATGTAGAGAGTGAGTGGTATAAGAGATATTATTAGGTTTTAGTTAATTAGTTTTTTGAACTCTATGATTATTTATTCATTATTAATAGATATATGTTTAAAATGGTTTTTATAATTATTTCAATGATATAATATGTATTTATATGTATATGATAATTTTTTATAATGTAATATATGATATTTAATTATTTTCATAAAAATATGTTAATTCATCTATATTTAAGAAGTTTAATTCCTTGTTTGACAATGTAGATTAGATAAGGTAATTCTGAGATTAGTTTTCTATTTAAAACTTTAATTAAATAAATGAAAATTCAAATACCAACAATCAGTCAAATTAAAAAAATTAATTCTAAACTTCACCAATGATCGACACCTAAGCAAAAGTCACTTAATTGACTTCTCAATTAATATATAGTAGGATTGTGGTGTATATGACCATATGTTTATTCACGGACTAAGTGTAAATAATTCTATGGATCGTTACTGACCTCTAGGACCTTATGAAATTTTGTTGGTAAGAAAAAATAATCAAGAAGAAAATGTCTTGGCTGACCTTTGCTTGAAAACTCCTTTTCAATTTTCGTGTATCTTTAAGAGAGTAAATAGGATATGGCATAAACTTGGGTAAACCACCTATTTCCACATTTGAAGTATCATATATTAACAGTTAAACACAATGTTTCAACCTCATCTTAGTTTTACATATTAAAATTATTAGAACATATTTCTCCTTAGTCAGAAAGATTAAAACTTGTACCCCCATAAATGAAGGTTTAACTTAGTTTAATGGTTTGAAGTTAAACTGAAACCAAATTAACGTGTATAAATCTTAGTTTTAATTAACAAAGACAAATTGTAAAAACCGTAGTGATATTAAAAACAAATTGTAAAATTATCAATTTTAAAAATGATTTAATATTAACTACATATAATTATCTCCTAGTAATTTTACTTTTTCCTAAAATCCTAAAAAATATAGTTGTAAAAGATTATGTAATAATTAGCTCAGTTTTAATAATTAGATAGTTATTTGAAAAAAAATGTTAGAAAGAAACTAAACAGGATTGTGGCATAAGCTTATATAATAGAAAACATTTCTATCCTACCGATATAAAGAGTGTGAATGTCCAACATATTTAGAGAGAAACATAGAATACATGTATTAAAATACATTATCCATTTAAATTATTATTGAGAATGACGTTCCAAATTATTTTTCGCATCACACGTTTTTGTATTGACCAAAAGTATAATGACGTTCCAAATATTGTGTAGAATGATGTTTTCTAATATTCAACCTAATATTGTGATCTCATTGAATATACGACCGTATGTTTATGCACTGACTAAGTGTAGATAACTCTATCGATTGTTAACTGACCTCGAGGAACTTATCAAATTTTGTTGAAAAGAAAAAGTAATCAAGAAGAAAATGTCTTGGCTGACCTTTGCTTGAAAAAGTAATCTTTAGAATATGGCATAAACTTCTATATAAAAAGGAAACTGTTATCACAGTTTTTGTGTCAATTCAGCTTCAGAATTTTTTTTTTTAATGGATACTTTTGTAATTGTCATTATTATAGTATGTGCCGGTATTGTTTTCCCGTCTCTCATCTTATGTTGTGTCCTCACCCACAGGAAGCAAACGCCTTTAGTGTCTCAGTCGCGAGATTTGGAAGTGGGTAAAACGGGATCAAAAGATGGAGGACTTGTTGTTATGACAAGGAACGTTTCCACTACAGCTACTACGGTAGCTGCGGCTGTGATCATCGCAGATTCTGGCGGTGGGGGCGGTTGTTGTTGTGGATGTGATGATGGTGGAGGCGGAGATGGTGGTGGTTGCGGTGGTTGTGGAGGTTGTGGAGGTTAAGCGGGTATGGTTATTGTTGGGGATGTCATGGTATAACGTTTTATTGGTGTGGTAACTATTTATCTATGCATAACGCATGTTACGGAATGTATGATCTTAACTCTGATGTGCATACAAATCTATGTAACAATGTATTGATTCATATCTAACCCATTTGGATCATAACTAAGTATTAGAAACTAATTCAAAGAAAGAAAGTAATTATGCTAATAGTGTTTGTGGCATTTCTCTTGCTAATCTTAATCATTTGGGTAATTTACTTTCTCTACAATATAACCAAGAAGGATAGAGTCAAAATAAGAACCAGTAGTCTACCCTTCCGCCATGACGACGGCATCGGCGGAATGGGTTAACTGATCTCACCAACAACAAGCATTGTGTCTCTCCATCAAATCTATACTATTAAAGCATGAGACATTTTTTGAGGTCTATTTGGTTTTCTTTAGTGTTTATAAATATACCACATCTAATATATTAAAACAGAAATACACA
Source organism: Moricandia moricandioides (assembly GCA_905132885.1). Taxonomy (NCBI): domain Eukaryota; kingdom Viridiplantae; phylum Streptophyta; class Magnoliopsida; order Brassicales; family Brassicaceae; genus Moricandia; species Moricandia moricandioides. Next base: position 13,446 of record CAJHQQ010004016.1, on the reverse strand, counting down.
AGAGATCTTTTTTTCTTTTTCTTTGTAAATCATGACCAAGGAAACTGTAAAATTTTATTAAATAAGTAATTTTTCTTTTTAAGAATTTAATGATAAACATGATACTAAAATATATTTAATTAACAAAGACAAATTGTAAAAAACAGTAGTGATATTAAAACGAATGGTAAAAATATCAATTTTAAAATTATTTAATATTAACTACAAATAATTATTTTCTAGTAATTTTACTTTTTTCTAAAATCCTAGATAAATATAGTTGTAAAAGATTATGTAATTGTAATTTTCCAAAAAAAACATAAAGTGCATTTTTGTAATAATATTTTTTTATTTTCTAAATCTCTTTTAAATATATAAAAAGACAATTGTATCATTTTTTTAACATATGTCCCAATTATAATTTTCTTATTGACACATATCGCGTTCATATTAATTAGCAACTTTGAAAAACCAAATTTTATATAATAAGATGTGATTTTGAAAAAATAAGAATTTAATTAAAATTTTATAAAAATAAAAGAAATAATAATAATAATAGCAATTAAATATAATATTTTAATTTAATTTATCAAGACTACCTTTGCAATTAACTATCATAAAAATTAATATAAAAATGACACTTCTGATACTGATTTTCTAAAAAATATTCTAAAGATTATATTGTCATGAGTATCTTTACTTATAAAACTATTTACAGAAAATAAGAATGTCCTGTTGAAACTATAAAAAGAAAAATCCAAAAGAAATAATATTCAAACATATTCACCCAAATTATGGCAGCATCATCTAACTCTAGAAATCGTTATACATAACTAAATACAGAGGGTAGGAAGACACTCCGCCACCGCCATTGCTGCTTGTTACAACACTGCTTCTATGGTTGTGCCTCCAAGCACAATAGAAACTCAAATCTTTGTATTGACACTTGAAATAGATATACTACAAATGAAAGTGAAAAAAGCTTGTCTAGTAACTTGACTTATTCAAATTGAAATACCAACACATATTTGTATAATAAAAGAAGCATTCTATCATCAAGGTTCTCTTACTGATTTATTTATTCATGCACATATGTTGCCAAAATGACATTTGTATACTCGATCGCCGATGTTGCAAGGAGTCTTTGTCGTCGTGAGCCATGAACTTACAAAGAGTTTTGTAATGTGGGCCTTTCTAATCATTTTCCTTGGCCCATCATCCATGGGTTAAAAAAAAAAAAAGTGATGGTCCAATTGGAACCGGCTCATTGGGTCATAGTGGGCTCGGGAGGCACCGGCCCGTAATCCTTCCACCGTCGAAAGCGGGAGGTGGACGCTGCTCTGTGAAACCAGCCTCACGCAGTCTCCTCCGCTCTAAGAGAGTCCGAACCACAAGCCTTCGCTAGAATCCGAACACTCAACTCCCGACTTGGAATGGGCAGGGCAGTAGATAGCCTTTCCGAACCCGGCCCAAAGAAATCGGCCCAATGTCCCATCACCTTATTGTCTCCACTTGGATTACAAGCCCGCGTTACCAAGCTCGACGTACAGTTAATGTGAGATAAACTTATATATACAACAAGCAAACGTTTCTTTTCTCCGATGTGGGACTTTGAACTAAAAACGTTTCACATGCTACGACGACGTTTCTTTCTTTTTTTGTAACATTAACGACCTTCTGATATTTTCTTCTGGTGGGCCTCTGGAGAATCCACAAAACATTTGATATGTTATTTGCTGGCTTGGCATATGCCACTGAGGTTGCTATAAAAAAACAGTAATGGAGAACAACATGTCATTACATTGGCTTCTTCCTCTGGCTATTGAATTTTCAAGCTGGGAAACAGTTTCTGTCAGTTTTGGCTAATGAAAAACATAGTGTTTCAACTGATTGTTCGAAGCTTCAGATTCAAGAGGCATTTCTCCGACATATTAGTTGCACTCTCTCTTGTTGATGATCTAATTTTCTAGCATTGGTTTCTAAGACCAGATGTAGAAAGGTATGTTTGTGTTGGTGCAGCAACCAATGATGGATCCATGAGATAAAGGTATCAGCTTCTCTGCTAAATCATTAGAACGCAATCCACTGATCATGCATTTAATCTTCATGATGAAGTTGCTTATTAGGTTTCAGAAACTGTGTTAGTATGTAACTAGAGAGATCATATAACTTGACGAACAAACAACCTTACAAAATAGTATCCACCCGAACCATCCTCTATACCATTTGTAGTATATCTATTTATCTATTTCAATTTGAGTGTTAAGTTACTAGACGCATCAGTGACTGCTTCTTCTTCCACAAACAACACGCCAATAAAACAATCGCAAGAAAGAAACCACAACCACAATAGGCTATCAAAACAATCAAATAAGTTTCCATGATCCCTCTTTCTCTCTGCAATAACAATAGCCAGAACCGCCATGTAAACTTCAATATGTCACAATTATTTCTTAACCATTGCAATAGTATTTAAAGTCCTATTATCTGTTTTTTTTTATTTGAACTATAAGATAAGTAAATAGTTATCCACACAAGAAAAATAAGTAATAACAGCATACAAAATATGATATTAAGAAGTGAAAAAAAGAATAACAAAATTGGTACCTAGTGTTAGTTCTTTTATTTGGAATCACTTCCAAGAAGAATACTCATGCCTGCGGGCATTTGTTTTAAATTTTAAAAATATATTGTATATTTATATTGTACATAAATATTATGATATTATCACTGGATTATTGTCTGTTATTGAATGTTATTTTATTTTTTATTTATATACTAATTATATAAAATATTGAATGTTGTTCTGATCTTTAGATTTTTAGCGCATATGAAATTATTAGCAATACAATAAGTAAAATAATTATTTGAATTGTTATTTATTTTTATGTCAGTTGTATATTGTTCATGTACATTAATATTTAAAATTTTGAAAATAGTAATTATATATAATATAAAAGGAATACTTATTTTTGGATAAAAATTGATATGCTTTAATATTTACGAAATGGTAAAAATATATCATTGTATTAATTTATATATATCCAATCAATTATGAATAAAATTAATTAATTATTTATTTTAAGAAAGAAGTTAGTAAAATATATTATCACTAGTGGTGTGTCCGCGCTTCGCGCGGATTGTTTGATATTTGTGCTATTTACATGTGTATTTCGTTTTACTGATATTGTGTTTCTTATGAAATGTGTTGTTGTATTTGATAATGGTATGGATAAAAAAGTATGATATTACTATGATCAAATTCTACATGTAAGGAATCATAACTATTTTGGTGGATATGTGTGTTGGTTCATAGTTGAATTATTGTGTGTGTACAATCCACCAAAAGGTAAATCACAAAAAGAATCTTGAGACTTGCAAACTTAGTCAGTAACACACATACCGAAACAAAAAAAACTTATTTCAACTAACACTAAAAGGCTTAGATAATAATGCAAGACATACTTTTTACAGTCTTTTATCTTGGTGAGTCTCAAATATAATCTTTATTAATAGACAAAAGTGGATCCCATAACTTCATTATGGTGAAACAATCAAGTTCAATCCTCAGTAAGGAGTTATAATAAACAAACTCCTCAAAATGCTTGTATTTGTCTTGTTCCGTTTTCTGTTAACGATATTTTGATAAGTTTGATTGTGCCTGTAATATTAATAACATCCTGAGAAAATGAAAAAAAAAGAACAACCTCTGAGTTAGGTTTGCAGAAACAGCCATATACTTTAGAGTTTAATGTATATTGTAATATTCTTACAAAAGCAGAGCCAAAAATGGGGCTTCACTCAAGCCCTAGTCAAAACTGTTTCTGCTCGCTGATCTCTAGCTAAGCGTAAACCTCAAGTTACTTGAATGAGTGTTATAGAGCTACATGTATCTTCTTTCACAAGTTTCTTATGCTTTATAATTTTTGTTGACAAAGCATGTCGCACGCTAACCATTGATTATTCTTATTGCTTTGTTCAGGTTACTGGAAGAGCGCATTTAAAGTTTGCATAATTAACTGGCTAATGTGTCCATCTTCAATCTGCATAGCCACCTCTTCACACTCCTCCTTCAATGTTATGTGTAAGAATTAGTGTTATGTGTAACTACTTAGATTATCAACTTGCAAACAGAGTATAATCAAGTAATGACAAGAACATAAGAAAATACATTAGAAAGGAGATGCAATTTTCTATGTCACTAAGACATGAAAAGATGTTTTGTAGATTCAGTTTTGACTAAACCGGGAACAACTCCTACGAACTGAGGCAAGAAGAACATAGGAGCTACAAAAAAAGTTCAAAAGACTTCCCTAGCAGTTCATTTTTTAAAAAATAAAGAAGTAATTTCTTACCTTTGTTGAACAGGAGGAATGCCTTCTTTCTCCTCTACACGTTCCTTGATGCGATCAATAATGTCGAATTTATGCCGGTGGCCACCACAATTTTTGGCTCAGACCTGTAGCTTTTGTATTGATTATGGCATGCAAGAGCTAAGGCGTTGCAAAGAGGGGTACTCTGGTTCATGTTGTCTTTAGAATGAACCATCTTCATGTCATCTTCTAAGCGATTCTTCCAGCTCAAGAGCTGAGATTCATCCTAAGGTGGTCTGATTTTGATGTTGTAAGGAAAGAGAGCGAGACGTCTTCTTCTACTTCTTGGAAATCGTCTTCAGGTACTAATACCCTTGAGCCAAGAATCAAGACAAGAGATCTTGTTCAATAGAATCTGGAACAACTTGTAGAATCTTTCTCACTCAAGAAGCTTCTCAACGTCCCTGAGGTATATGATTAAAGGATTTGTTTTTGATACAAAGACCACAACCTGCAGAGAAAGACAACAACTATGGAAATTCCATTGAACATACTTGTGGAAAAGTTTGTTTCTTACCTTGTAACGTAATTGCATGAAAGTTCCTCATTGAAGCATAGATTTGTGCTGCGTTTGCTAGAAGCTAGAATCCATAACAAAGACGCATGTGAAGCAAACAGACATAAGAACGTGGAGTTGAACAAAATGTATTTTAAAAATATAATAAAGTTCTATTTCTAAATCTGTAACAGAACTCGGAGTAGCAGAAGCACTTCTCTTGTGTCTTGGAGGACGACCTGAGCTATCATAACAATTGATGCCACGTCGAAACCGCTTAACGTCTCGATAAGCATATCCTGTTTGGCAGGGGTAAATATTAAGATTGAAAAATAAGAATTTCGTATAAAGCATTAATAGGAGATTGTGGTGATTACCTTCTCATCAAAGAGGAGCATCTCCACACCCATTAGCTCGCAGCCTTTCTTCACATTCATCACCTCCTAGAATCTTAGCAGACAATGGACCTAGGTTGTGGTTGTATAGCTGCCAGTTTTCAAATCGGCAAGCAGGATGCAGGAATTCGCCATTGTTGGAGTAAGTGATTAACATGGATGAATCTTCTAGGAGTGGTTGACGTTGTGATGTCCATGGCCTGAAGGTTGTTAGCAGACAATGGACCTAGGTTGTGGTTGTATAGCTGCCAGTTTTCAAATCGGCAAGCAGGATGCAGGAATTCGCCATTGTTGGAGTAAGTGATTAACATGGATGAATCTTCTAGGAGTGGTTGACGTTGTGATGTCCATGGCCTGAAGGTTGGAAGATTTATACTCGGAGCTTAAGTCGGTTACTTTGGTAGACGACGAGGTCGATTGAATGCTTCTGAGAGAGAAGAGACGTTAACCAAATTAAAGTTAGGATTAAAGTTCGTGTTAACGCAGGTTGGAGACGTTATGGTCACTTGTTCGACGTCTGCGTTAATTGGAGGAAACGGCAGCAGAAACACAAAGCTCAAAGAGGAGAAAATGATGGAACCCTAAGCCTTATTGGGCTTTAACTAAATGATATGTGAAATCCCAAACCCAAGTTAAGTATAATGATGGAAAAAGGCCCATCGAAGGTTCGAAGGTTAAGTCACAAAAACTGGCAATTTTTGACGTGCCACGTGGCGCAATTCGCCCCCTCTTCTCATGATGATGTGGACAGCCTAAAAAGGGAGAAAAGTCTCCTTTATTATATAAGATTTGAAACAATCATTAATCATTAATATAGATAATAAATAATATTAATTGATTGTATTTTAAGAAATTTTTTATTAAAATAATTAATGCTAAAAATTAGGTTTAGTTAGCTTCTAGTGACATTAGATGTAACTAGTTGGTTATTTTAAGAGTTAGTTTATTTAGGTACTTCAATTTTAGTGAGATAAATTTAAAATATCAAATTTTAGAGAGGGGCACGTGACCCCGTTTGTCATAATCTACGTTAGGGGTGGACACGGATCGAATATCCCAGTAATTTTCAGTATTTGTGATTTGTTTCGTATCTTACGGATATCTGATTTTCCGATTTGCATTGCTTCGGAGAAATACAGATATCCGGCTTTCCGGGTATCCAGATTTTTTTTTGGATATTTGCGAATATGGGGTTTTTCAAAAACAACCTAAAAATTCAAGTCAAACCTAAAACCAACCTTTTTTTAGTTACTATTCATCATTGAATTTTCCATAATACCCCTAAGTTTTTGAATTATTTATAAATTTGCAATTATTATTTATTTATTTATTAATTTCGAAAAATATAAAAAAACAAATACACCCTAAACATTTCTTCTTAATTACAACTATGCCATCATCATCAATATTTTCAACCACCATGAACCACCATTTTTAATCTCTTAGAGCATCATTATCCATGGAACCCCATTTGGAGTTCCTATTTTTTTTTTTTTTTGCTAATTAAAAAAAAGAAATAAAAAAATAAAAACGAACCAATTACGGGTCGCAACGTGTCAGTGTGACCCGTGAACAGTGTAAGAAACCCTCCAAAAATGGTTCTTATTTAGTAGTTTTAGGAAGCGGTTCTTGCACTGTTCACGGGCCCCACATGTCAGTGGGGCCCGCGAACAGTGCAAAGGGCCCGCGAACAGTGCAAGAACCCCCTTAAGAAACCAGGGATAATGATGCTCTTAAAGCTTTAGAATTGAATTTTCAACCACTTTTTTCTCATTCTAAACAAGCAAATCTTCATTTCCTCTCATTTTCCCTACATTTCCATCTAAAAATCTCTCTTAACCTTCATTTTCATAATCATAAACTTCATAATTTCGTGTTTTTTCACTTGTGAATCGTTAAAAATGTTTCTTTTTGGTCATTATTGGAGTTTGGACGGTTGAAAAGACTGGAAACGAGCTTCACACTGCAAAAAGGTAGCTATTTTCATGGTTTAAGTCGTTTCTCAGATCTGTGTCGCGATAATAGACTGTTTTATATGTGTACGCCCTTATGTAGACATACAATGCAGTCTATTGTCAACGCACAAGTCAGTTTAGCAATTGACTAAACGGATTTTTTTTCTAACGTAGTCTTCCCCGACAGTCTACATCTTAACCTTTGACAACAAAAACAAAAAAAGTACGTAGACCTACAAAGACGACTACGCAAAAGAGGTTAGTTTTGCATTTGAATGAACTTTTGACTTTTCATAAGCAGACTTCAACATAAGTCTACGAAGCGTAGACTGTTGGAGAAGTTTACTTAAGGTTAGTTTTGCATTTGACCAAAATTTTGACTGCGTTGAAAAGGTTAGTTTTGTGTTTGACTCAAACTTTTTAAAATTAATTATTATTTTTTAATATATAGACTTCAGATGCAGTCTTCTCTTCCAGAAAGAAAAAATGTAGACTGCCCGTGAAGTCTATTTTTTTTTATTTTGGTCAAATGCAAAACTGACTCGTCGGATTTGAGAGTAGACTTCTTGCGAAGTCTGCAAATCTGTAGACGTTCATTTCAATCTGCCCCCTAAAAAGTCAAACATAGTCAATTACAAAACTAACCTCATTCAAAAAAATTAAAACATGTAGATTGTATATTTAGTCTACCTCTGAAAATCAAATCCTGGAAAATTCTGGTCAATAGCGAAAACTAACATTTTTGAAGTTGTAGACTGAAAACGAAGTCTGTTTATATAAAATCACAACTTTTTTTCAACTATAAAAAGTAACCCGTAAAATAGTCAATTGCAAAAACTAACCCAAAGAGTAGACCTATCTGACCGTCTACGGATGTAAGCTGAAAAGAAAGTCGACCACGTTGTAGACTGAACATGGAGTCTATTTCGAAATTTACATTAAAAGTTAATTTGTGTACTATGCATTAAATTTTTTCACTATTTTTTCGTTTGAAAGTGTGTAATAGTTAATCCTAATGGGTTTGAGTGATTTTGGATAGAAAAATTGTTGTAATTATGAAAGTATAATACTTTTGATTTTGCTATATTGCTAGGAAACAATTGTAGACATATTAGTAAGTCTACGTTAATTGTCACAGTGCAAACAACCGGGTCACATCCAAATTGTCCAGGTTAAACCAGTGTTGTCTTACTGCTTTGGATGTTGTCTTATGTGTTGAATTGATCAATTGTATTATTTCTTTGGATGGTGTCTTATTGCTTTTGATGTTGTCTTATGTATTTAACTTATCAACTGTATTGTCGCTTTGGATGTTGTCTTATTTGATGAACTTTGGTTGAAATCGTAGGTCTTAATTTTTCTATTACTTTGAGTTCTAATGTTACTTTCTGTCGTGCAGACCAACATGTTAGTCTTCTTGAACAGAAAGTAGACTTCTTTTTAAGTCTCTTATAGAGGAAGACTAATATTTAAATTTCTGGATTGTATTGGAATTGTATTTTTGGTCGAATATGAATTAAAATATCTGAAATAAGAGTACTATACTGATACAAATGATGATATTTTGATAAATAGTCGAGTACCAGACTTCTGTAAAAGTCTTCTGTAAAAGAAGACTAATACTTAAGTCTGCTGCAAGCAAATTACATAAGTTTGTTACAACCATATGTCTGGTACAAAATCCTGATACAACCGTCTGTTACTCACAGTTCTTGAGCTCCTCCCTAGAGTATACAACCTCAATAAGAAATCAAGCTTATCCATTTTGTAACATGCACCAAGAAGACACAAACAAAGAATTATACAAGTGCATTCTACACGAGAAGTCTACAATTTAAAATGAAGCCTACACGAGAAGCCTATAAATTCAAACATCAGTGTACTACAAATTCAAAACATCAGTTTACATGAGAAGTCTACAAATTCAAAATATCAGTTTATAAATTCAAAATATCAGTCTACAAATTCAAAATAATAATCTACAAATTCAAAATATCAGTCTACAAATTCAAAATATCAGTCTACAAATTCAAAACATCAGTCTAAAAATTCAAAACTTGAGTCTACAAATTCGAAACTTCATACTACACTTCAAAATGAAGTAGACTCACCGGAAGCAGAGAAATGAATTAGAGAGGATGCAATGCTCGTTAGAGAAATGGATCTAAGACTGGCCGACTCAGATCTGAATCAAAAGAAACTAAAAGGTTAGTAAACAAGGATGAGCTTGTTAGGTTATTAGTTAAACGAGAGATAGAGATGATAGAGAGACGTACGTCAGAAAGATGAAGCACAGTCCCTTGTTGGCTAGGACAGAGAGATGAAGTAGAAGCCATGATACTGACCGGAAGCAGAGATTTGAACGAGAAGCATCGTTCCTTATAATTCGACGGCTCAGATCTGAAAAGAGAAAAAGGAGAAAAAGGTAAAGGTGGTCACTTTTTATCAACATAGAGGTAAAGCAGAGACATTTAACTTACCAGAGAGATGGAGCAGACAGAGACGAAGCGGATAGGAAACTTCGTGGATCGAGTTTGCCGGAAATCTCGCCGGAAATCTCGCCGGAAATCGCCTAGAGAGAGATACGGCGAAGAATAGTTCTTTTTTACCTGAAAAGCTTGAGAAATCGTATTTATATACTAGGTTAAATTGTGTGTAGACTGAAAAAATGTCTACATTTATGTAGACTTTATAATATGTCTACGAACCCCTTAACCACAAATCTCAAACCATAAATGTTTATTTGATCATCAAATTATATTAGTTAAATCCGGTTAGGTTAAATTGTGTGTAGACTGAAAAAAAGATCTACATATATGTAGACTTTATAATATGTCTACGAACCCCTTAACCATAAATCTCAAACCGTAAATGTTTTATTTGATCATCAAATTATATTGGTTAAATTCGGTTAGGTTAAATTGTGTGTAGACTGAAAAAAAAGGTCTACATATATGTAGACTTTATGATATGTCTACGAACCCCTTAAACACAAATCTCAAACCCTAAATGTTCTTTAAAAATGTTTAATTATATAAAATTTTAATTTTTTTACTTCATATTATCCATTATATTAATGATTAGTTAAAAATATTACAACAATTATTTTTATACATTTTTAAAATTAAATTATTAGATAAAATTATGGTATAGACTACATAGCAATTCTACCGAATAAATAGACTTCGTACGAGGTCTACATATATGTATACTTCTTTTTGTTACGTGTAGACTAACAAATGATAGAAACGTAAAATTCACTTCTGTTATTTTGTTTGGTCATAATGGTTAAATAGTACTTTTATCACCTTTGTAGGTTGGTTTTGCATTTGATTGAAATTGAGGTACACTTATATGTTTAAATTGAATTTTAGGTTGTTTTTAGCAAATTCCCCTTGCGAATATTTACGGATATTTACTGATATCTCATTTACGTTGTTTAATACAAATAAATCTAGAAAAACTATATAAATTTATTTTCAAAAAAATACTTTTACATAATATAAAATGAAAAATAAGAATTAATAAAACTATATGTTCTAGAATTTTTTTAAAATAATCAAATTTTCTTATAAATACACAAAAATTTGAAAAATTATTGTTTTTATAAAGATTGTATAAGTAAATTTTAAATAAAATTAATAAAATGATTTGTTAAAATAATAATTTGATAAATTATACATATAAAAATCTAAATTTATTTGTAGATATACATCTATTTGTATAATGTCGGATCGGATCGGATATCCGGCTCTAAATATTTTAGTATTTGTGGTTTACTTCGTTTTTAACGGATATTAAATTTTAGTATTTGCTTTGCTTCGACGACTTACGGATATCCGGATTTTATGGATCGAATAGAAACGAATAAGGAATCGAATCAATTTTAACGGATAAAATACTCAGCCCTAATCTACGTCCACCAAACCCATTCACACGTGTGAAGTTATATCACATCTAAATAAAAAAAACGAACTAATTCATAGTAGGACCAGGAGGAGGTCACATTTTATCTTTGAATTGTGTTAAGGAGGACAAGCTTCAATGCATTTAGTTTTCTTGCTTTGTTGATGAAGTGAGATTATACACTGCTTTGGCCTCACCCGGAAAAACAAGCTTAGAATACATAAATGGAGCCGATCCAAAAAGTGAAATCTAACTAAAACTTTATGCATACTTATACGGTCCAAAATTCCTATATTTCAAAGATTCGGATTTAATGATAAGAACCAAATCTTGAAGAATATAAATTTTAAATTGTTTCAGTTAATTTTAGACCATATAAACATGTATAAAGTTTTATTTAGATTCTGTTTATAATTTAATCATAATGAATTTTTAATTTCATAATTTTGTGAAGTTTTCCAGTCGAATGAAAATTTAAACTTCAAAATTGAAGTTTACACAATGATGGTTGATTGTAGGCCTGGGACGTATTATCCAGAATCCGGATTCGATCTGAGATCCGTTCCGGATCCGCTCTGAAAATAGGATGTCCGGAGTGTCCGGATCCGAATCCGGATAGTAAAATTTCGGATCCGTCCAAACCGGATCCAAATCCGGATATCTTAATTTTTAGGTCCGGATATCCGGATCCGTGTTTTTAAAATATATTAAATTTTTAATTTTATTAATAATTATATTTGATATATTAGTATTTATACATAAAATATTTTTTTAATAATATATTTAAATTTTACTAATATTTATATGTCATATATATATTCATAAATTTTGTATAAATATTTAATTTATGTTTTATTTTTAGATTTTTTTTATATTTTTTTTATATTTTTTATTTTTTTAATTATTTTTACGGATCCGGATCCGAATCCGGGTATCCGCGGATATCACAATATCTAGACGGATATCCGAAATCCGGATACCCGGAAGACGCGGATCCAGATCCGGATACTAAAGTCACGGATCCGGCGAATCCGGATCCGGATCCGGATATCCTAAAATACCCCGGATATCCGGTCCGTCCCACCGTTGTATCTGTTGATGCTCTAGACAACCAAAATTTAGTCTAGACAACCAATCAATCTTTCTTTTCTTTAAAAGCTTACAACCAAAAAAAAAATCTAAAAATAAATAAAGAGGAGTTAGAGCTTTATTTTCAGAATAGAAAATAGTGTTTTACAAAATTACAACAAAAGAATTAATCTACAACTTAAATTTTAAAGTTAGAAACATAAAGTTACAGTTCATCACAATCATCTTCAAAGTCTAATTTCAGTTATTTTATTTATTTTGGTTATTTTATATATATTCTAGATAAATTTTGACGAATGTCGAATAAAAAATGAATCAAATGACACTATATTCTTTTTTATTATTTATAGACATAAAATATGTAGAACCAAACTATTCCATGACTTAATAAAATCGACCCATAACTGTATCAAAGTGTTATGAATAAACATATTCATCTAATATCCCTATATCCAAACCTAATCAGTAGATATATACTTGTTAATTATTTTATTTAGTACTTCTAGTTCGGGATAAACAATAACAACACTTGTGAGATATAATAACAATTGCATCCATGAGGATTATGTGTACCATTTCCATCTTATAATGGTCAAATAGTTTTCAGTCATCAATCTATATATGTTGTTTGACTTCATCTTCTTAAAAATATATCTCAAGTTTTAAAGCATATTCAAACTATAGACTGAGACAAACTCGAAAAGAAGGGGCGGAAATACGTTTACAGTGGTGGGGTCAGCTGCTCCCAGTAGGAGTATATAAAACGAGTATATTTTTTTACATTGTAATTGTAACTAAAGTGGTGTTATTGCCTTGAATGACCCCATAGTTTTTTGAGATAATACGTTTGACGACCCATTAATAATGAACAATACTTAGGTTCACCCCGAATCTTTAAATTCACCATACCCCTTATAACCAATCAAATTGTCAAATAAATTATTAAATAAAAATACTATTTTTTTAAAAAAATAGCTAAAAAAATAACAACGTTTCCATTAGCAAAATCTTAAATCTAAACTCTAAACCAAAACTCAAAACCCTAAACCCTAAATTCAAATCCTATACCCAAAATCCTATACTTTAAACTTTAACTTCTAAACACAAACTCTAAACCTTAATGTTTGAGTTTAGGATTTAGGATTAGGGATTAGAATCTAGGATTTACAGTCTAGGGTTTAGGGTCTAAGGTTTGGATTTAGATTTAGGGTTTGGGCTTAGACCCTATACCCTAAACCCTATACTCTAAACTC
>CAJHQQ010004015.1:0-34253 GCA_905132885.1 Moricandia moricandioides | reverse complement strand
TTCATTCTTGTTTGATTAGAATCAGGAAGAAATTGCCAAATCTCCAAAGAGGGTAAACTGGAATCACTTCGGTTAAAAGTGGGATAACTTCTTCTTCATAACTCCTAAGATCTTGATTCAACTTCAGGGTGATTCTACACTGATTTATATGTCCAAATCAAGCTTTTTACATCGTGATTCATTCTGGTTTTATTAGTATCAAGAAGAAATTGCCAAATCTCTAGATAGGGCAAACTGGAATCACTTCTGTTAAAAGTGGGATAACTTCTTCATCATAACTCTAATGATATTGATTCAACTTCAGGATGATTCAATACTGATTTATGAGTCCAAATCAAGATTTTTACATCTTGTTTCATTCTTGTTTGATTAGTATCAAGAAGAAATTGTCAAATCTCCAAACAGGGTCAACTGGATTCACTTCGGTTAAAAGTAGGATAACCTCTTCATCATAACTCCTATGATCTTTATTCAAATTCAGGGTGATTCTATACTTATTAATGATTCCAAATAAAGCTTCTCAAATCGTGATTCATTCTGGTTTTATTAGTATCAAGAATAAATTGTCAAATCTCCAAACAGGACAAATTGGAATCACTCCGGTTAAAAGTGGGATAACTTCTTCATCATAAGTCCAATGATATTGATTTAACTTCAGGATGATTCTAAACTGATTTATGAGTCCAAATCAAGATTCTTACATCCTTATTCATTCTGGTTTGATTAGAATCAAGAAGAAATTGCCTGATATGATCATGGACTAGTCAAGCAAAGAAGACAATGAGATCATGGAGGAACCAGCTGATGAAGATGCTCTCACCATACCTAAGGGTCCCATGACTCGAGCCAGAAGCAAACAACTCAAAGAAGTCATTGGAGGATTTCTTAAAACATCCATGAAGCAAGAAGAGAGTCTTGGAAGAAGCTTGATCAACCAAGCCACACTTACTACAATTCAAGCCACCTCATCTATAATATAGACATCAAGTGAGCAAGTAACATATGTGTGCTCTTTTTCCCTATCTTTGGTTTTGTCCCACTGTGTTTTTCTAGAGATAGGTTTTTAATGAGGCCATATGTTGCTCTCCTATCACTCGCTTGATGATCTCAGTTTAAGACTACAAGAAACTTTTTTTATTTTATCTTATGTTTTATGTTTAGACTATGGTTTATTATGTAGCACATTTTGAGATCAAGGAGCCTGTTCCTTGCTCTCTCTATATATATGTACTCGAAAAACCCTAATGGGATATCCAGTCTTTTATCTTATTCTCTTGTTCTCTCTGTCGACTGCGAGTGCCCCTTTGTAGTCTGAGTGTTCTTGAGTCCTTGTTAGTGAGTCATATCTAACAAAACCATAAGAGTGATTGTCAAGGTGAGTCATATCCGAGACTATCACTTAGGAGTATCAAGGAGTCCCTTCCATAACTCTTTGTGTCACCAATCAATCCACACGCCTTGAAGAAGATTGAGTCTCTGATTCTCTACTTGCAAGGATCTATCCCATTACCAACCAGAGAAGCATCCTAGGAGTGTATTATGTGGTATCAGAGCAACTCTGGCTAGGGAAGTACTCGATTTCTTTAAGCTTTTATAGATCTGTTCTTTGCTTTCATAACAATCGATAGATCTAGGTTTTGTTATCTCTATTCTATAGATCCGAGTCATTCTGTTTCATCATTGATAGATCTGAAGTTTGGTGTTTCGAAATAGATAGATTCAAAAGTTTTTCTTTCAGATCTGTTCTAGATTTGATCATCTCTTACTGTTATTGTTCTAGATCTGTTGTTTCTACTCTTTTAACTTCCGATCTGTTGTTTAACCTGTGTGAAACTGATTGATCTGTTCTTGTGTCGTTGAAATCTGATAGTTTAAGAAGTATTGATCGATTGATAGTGAGTGACTTTTGGCATCCTTGCGGTTTAAGTTACAAAGAATTTCAAATCCTGATCAAAATCTTTTGCCGCCTAGTCCATCTTTACTCGTGTTTCCTTATTTGATTTATTTCCTGAACTCTCTTACTGGCTGAGTTCTATTTGTTTTAATCTCAGGTACCAATGAATAACGAAGGTGATGCAGAGGCAGATTTGGTAAGAAGAAACAAGCTGTTGATGGAAGCCATGACTGCTCAGCTGAATCAAACTATGTTGGAGAACATGACTGAGATGATGAAACAAAACATGGAAGAAATCAGAAAAGAGATTAGACAAGCTGCGGGTCAAGGACACAGCAATGAGAGCAGGAGGAACCGTCAAACTCACACTCCACAAGAGCATGGTGGTTCACAAGAGACTGATAACTACTATGAGCACCACGAAAGTGAGAGAAGTGGTTCTTCCTCGGCATCAAGAAGTAGTAGAAGGAGAAACCGTCGTGATCATGATGAAAGAAGACCTTACCGTGATGAGCTTTCTGGTTTGAAGCTTAAGATCCCTTCCTTCCATGGCAAAGTTGATCCAGATGCTTATCTTGAGTGGGAGAAGAAGATTGAGATTGTATTCAACTGCCGACACTACACCAATGCTCAGAGGATTCAATTTGCTGCAACTGAGTTTTATGATTATGCCTTGAGCTGGTGGGATCAACTCGTTACTACTAGGAGGATAAATCAAGAGTATCCGGTTGATACTTGGCAAGAGATGAAGTCTCTTATGCGCAAGAGGTTTGTGCCTAACCACTACAACCGAGATCTTCATCAAAGATTGAGGAGACTTACACAAGGATCTAAGACTGTGGAAGAGTACTACCAGGAGATGGAGTTGCTGATGTTGAGGGCTGGTGTATCTGAGGACAGAGAGGCTACTATGGCAAGGTTTCTTGGAGGACTTAACCGTGAGATACAAGACAGTGTGGAGATGCAACACTATATAGAGATAGAAGAGATGTTGCACAAGGCTATTCTGGTGGAGCAACAACATAAGAGAAAGCATCACTCGCGAGGCAACTATGGGTCCAGCAAGTATCAGTATACTAAAGAAGAGAAACCATCTCATTTGAAGGACAGCAAGCCTCAACAGAAAGAAGAATCCAAGCCGAGCAACACATACAGCAAAGAAAAAGGCAAGGCCGAAGTTACAAGCTCTAGAAATAGAGATGTTAAGTGTTTTAAGTGTCAAGGAAGAGGACATTATGCCAATGAGTGCACCAACAAGAAGGTTATGATTCTACTTGAGAATGGAGAGTATGAAACAGAGAAAGAGGACCCCGGCTCTGATCTGGAAAGGTCTGGTGAAGAGAGTGAAGTAGAATCGGTTAAAGGACGGTTGTTGGTGACAAGAAGGCTCCTGAACTTGCAAACTAAGAATGAAGAGATTGAGCAGTGTGAGAACCTCTTCTACACTAGGTGTTTGGTCCAGGGAAAAGTGTGCAGTCTCATTATTGATGGTGGAAGCTGTGTTAATGTAGCTAGTGAGACCATGGTGCAGAAATTGGGTGAAAGTTCAGAAACATCCTAGACCTTACCGGCTGCAGTGGCTCAATGAAGAAGGTGAGATGAGAGTCTCCAATCAAGTGCTGGTTCCTATAGCCATTGGTAGATATGAGGATGAAGTCTTGTGTGATGTGTTACAAATGGAAGCTAGCCATATCCTTCTTGGTAGACCATGGCAGTTTGATAGGCGTGTGGTTCATGATGGGTTCACCAACAAGCACTGTTTTGAGTTCAATGGAAAGAAGACAGTGCTGGTGCCTTTATCACCTAAGGAAGTTCATGAGGATCAACTCCAGCTTCAAAAAATGAAAGAGATAGACCTCAGACCTGATCAGAAACATCACAGCCTCTATACCAAGCAGGGAGATATCAAAAGAATTCTCTACTCTCAACACTCTGTTGTTTTACTTATGTTTAAAGAGACTTTGCTAACAATTACTGATCTTACACATGATTATCCTAGTGAATTGGTCTCTCTCTTGCAGGAGTATACTGATGTGTTTCCAGAAGATAGCTCCATTGGTTTGCCACCAGTTCGTGGGATTGAGCATCAGATTGATTTTGTTCCTGGATCAACTCTTCCTAACAGACCAGCATACAGAACCAATCCTGTTGAGACTAAAGAGTTGCAAAGACAAGTAGAGGAGCTGATGGAAAAGGGTCATATCCGAGAGAGCTTGAGTCCTTGTGCAGTTCCAGTACTACTTGTGCCCAAGAAAGATGGGAGCTGGCGCATGTGTGTTGATTGTAGAGCAATCAACAACATAACAGTGAAGTATCGCCACCCTATTCCTAGATTAGATGATATGCTTGATGAGTTGCATGGTTCTAGCATGTTTTCTAAGATTGATTTGAAAAGTGGATATCATCAGATTAGGATGAAAGAAGGAGATGAGTGGAAAACTGCTTTTAAAACTAAACATGGTTTGTATGAGTGGTTAGTTATGCCTTTTGGATTAACCAATGCCCCTAGTACCTTCATGAGACTGATGAATCATGTTCTTAGATCTTTCATAGGCATCTTTGTTATTTTGTATTTTGATGATATTCATGTTTACTCTAAGAGCCTAGAAGAGCATATAGATCATCTTAGGAATGTTTTTGATGTTTTGAGAAAAGAAAAGCTCTTTGTTAATCTTAAGAAATGTACTTTCTGTACGGATAACTTGGTCTTCCTAGGCTTTGTTGTTGGTGCAGATGGAGTAAAGGTGGATCAAGAGAAGGTGAAAGCTATACAAGAGTGGCCGGTTCTTAAAACCATAAGTGAAGTAAGGAGTTTCCATGGGTTAGCTGGCTTCTACCGACGATTTTTGTGAAAGACTTTAGCACCATAGCAGCCCCTTTGACTGAGGTGATCAAGAAAGATGGTGGATTCACATGGGGAGAAGCACATGAACTTGCCTTTCAATGCCTAAAAGAGAAGCTTACTCATGCCCCTCTTCTTATACTTCCTGATTTCAATAAAACTTTTGAAATAGAATGTGATGCCTCAGGAATTGGTATTGGTGCTGTGCTTATGCAGGAAAGGAGACCCATAGCATACTTCAGTGAGAAGCTTGGAGGCGCATCTCTCAATTATGCAACCTATGACAAAGAACTCTATGCTTTGGTGAGGGCTTTGCAGACCTGGCAACACTATCTATGGCCCAAGGAGTTTGTCATCCACACTGATCATGAGTCTCTCAAGTACCTCAAGGGCCAGAATAAGCTCAGCAAGAGACATGCCAGATGGGTAGAGTTCATTGAAACCTTTCCTTATGTAATCAAATACAAACAAGGTAAGGAAAATATTGTTGCTGATGCACTATCCAGAAGGTATACTCTCTTGAATACTCTTGATGCTAAGTTGCTAGAATTTGAACAACTTAAAGAAATGTATGCAACTGATTCTGATTTTCATGAAGCTTATAAATCCTGTGCTAAATATACTGCCGGACATTACTTTAGGCAGGATGGATTCTTATTCTATGATAATAGATTGTGTGTGCCTAACTGTTCTTTGAGAGATTTATTTGTCAGGGAAGCCCATGGAGGAAGTTTAATGGGACATTTTGGTATTGCCAAGACTCTTAAAGTTTTACATGATCACTTCTTTTGGCCACACATGAAACGAGATGTTGAGAGAATCTGTGGAAGGTGTGCAACTTGCAAAGCACCTAAGTCAAAGATCCAACCCCACGGTTTGTATAGTCCTTTGCCTATTCCTACTCACCCTTGGAATGATATATCTATGGAATTTGTTGTGGGATTGCCAAGAACCAAGACAAGTAAAGATTCTATCTTTGTGGTTGTGGATTGGTTTTCTAAAATGGCACACTTCATTGCTTGCCATAAAACTGATGATGCTTTACATGTTGCTAACTTGTTCTTTAAAGAGATTGTGCGCATACATGGCATGCCTAGGACTATAGTTTCTGATAGAGATACTAAGTTTCTTAGTTATTTTTGGAAGACTCTTTGGTCTAAGCTATGTACTAAGCTGTTATTCTCTACTACATGTCATCCACAAACCGATGGGCAAACTGAGGTAGTAAATAGAACTCTTGGAACTCTTTTGCGTGCTTTTATTAAAAAGAACTTGAAGTCTTGGGAGAAGTACTTACCACACTGTGAATTTGCTTATAATTATGCTCAACACTCTACATCTAAGTATTCACCTTTTGAAATTGTTTATGGGTTCAATCCCATCTCTCCTTTGGATCTAATGCCTTTACCTGAGTGTGTTAGGGTCTGTATGGATGGGAAAAAGAAAGCAGAGATGGTGCAGCATATCCATGAGCAGGCTAGAAAGAATATTGTTGAGAAGACAAAGCAATACACTAAGACAGCAAACAAAGGCAGGCGTGAGATGATCTTTGATGTAGGTGATAAGGTGTGGGTTCACTTGCGCAAGGAGAGGTTTCCCAAAGAGAGAAAGTCTAAGCTGATGCCGCTGATAGATGATCCTTTTGAAATCATCCAGAAAATCAATGACAAAGCCTACAAGCTTGATCTTCAAGGTAAGTATGATATAAGCAACAGTTTCAATGTCACTGACTTAATTTCTTTTGTGGCAGATGAACCAGATTTGAGGACAAATCCTTTTCAAGAGGGAGGGGATGATATGATCATGGACCAGTCAAGCAAAGAAGACAATGAGATCATGGAGGAACCAGCTGATGAAGATGCTCTCACCATACCTAAGGGTCCCATGACTCGAGCCAGAAGCAAACAACTCAAAGAAGTCATTGAAGGATTACTTAAAACATCCATGAAGCAAGAAGAGAGTCTTGGAAGAAGCTTGATCAACCAAGACACACTTACTACAATTCAAGCCACCTCATCTATAATATAGACATCAAGTGAGCAAGTAACATATGTGTGCTCTTTTTCCCTATCTTTGGTTTTGTCCCACTGGGTTTTTCTAGAGATAAGTTTTTAATGAGGCCATATGTTGCTTTCCTATCACTCGCTTGATGATCTCAGTTTAAGGCTACAAGAAACTCTTTTTATTTTATCTTATGTTTTATGTTTAGACTATGGTTTATTATGTAGCACATTTCGAGATCAAGGAGCCTGTTCCTTGCTCTCTCTCTATATATATGTACTCGAAAAACCCTAATGGGATATCCAGTCTTTTATCTTATTCTCTTGTTCTCTCTGTCGACTGCGAGTGCCCCTTTGTAGTCTGAGTGTTCTTGAGTCCTTGTTAGTGAGTCATATCTAACAAAACCATAAGAGTGATTGTCAAGGTGAGTCATATCCGAGACTATCACTTAGGAGTATCAAGGAGTCCCTTCCATAACTCTTTGTGTCACCAATCAATCCACACGCCTTGAAGAAGATTGAGTCTCTGATTCTCTACTTGCAAGGATCTATCCCATTACCAACCATAGAAGCATCCTAGGAGTGTATTATTGCCAAATCTCCAAACAGGGTAAACTGGAATCACTTCGGTTAAAAGTGGGAAAACATCTTCATCATAACTCCTATGATCTTGATTCAACTTCAGGGTGATTCTACACTGATTTATGAGTCCAGATAAAGATTCTTACATCTTGATTCATTATGGTTTTATTAGTATCAAGAAGAAATTGCCAACTCTCCAAACAGGGCAAACTGGAATCACTTCGGTTAAAAGTGGGATAACTTCTTCATCATAACTCCAATGATATTGATTCAACTTCAGGGTGATTATCCACTGATTTATGAGTCCAAATAAAGCTTCTTACATCTTGATACATTCTGGTTTGATTAGAATCAAGAAGAAATTGCCAAATCTCCAAACAGGGTAAACTGGAGTCACTTCGGTTAAAAGTGGGATAACTTCTTCATCATAACTCCAATGATATTGATTCAAATTCAGGATGATTCTACACTGATTTATGAGTCCAAATCAAGCTTATTACATCTTGATTCATTCTGTTTTGATTAGAATCAAGTAGTAATTGCCAAATCTCCAAACAGAGTAAACTGGATTCACTTCGGTTAAAAGTGGGATAACTTCTTCATCATAACTCCTATGATCTTGATTCAAATTCAGGGTGATTCTGAACTTATTTATGAGTCCAAATCAAGCTTCTTACATCGTGCTTCATTCTGGTTTTATTAGCATCAAGAAGAAATTGCCAACTCTCCAAACATGGCAAACTGGATTCACTTCGGTTAAAAGTGGGATAACTTCTTCATCATAACTCCAATGATATTGATTAAACTTCAGGATGATTCTGCACTGATTTATGAGTCCAAATCAAACTTTTTACGTCTTCATTCATTCTGGTTTGATTATGGTACGGCCCTAGAATGGCTGTCTCTCCCTGGATCACTTGAAGGGGGTGTGGGTGAATGATAGATGATGATGATGGACTTTGCTAAAGAGCTATGGATTGCTCAGAAGCTGTTTTGCTACTCTCAAACGCAGGATAACCCTGGGTATTGTCTGAGATGGATCACAGAAGTTGAATTCTTCCTTAATGTGATGTATAACACGTCCACAATGTGAACAAAGGAGACAAGTCTCCAGAACAATTAGTAGATCACAAGAAACATATTCAATGACTTCACCTTCTTCAACCATAGTTGTAAATGCAGATTCATGAGCTTTAGGTGATTCATTAAGCACTCCTTCTTCAGCTTTGTTTTGACCAGGCACGTGATCACATAGAACTAATGATCTCTCCTCTTGTTTCAGAGGGGTTTCCAAGTTGTCTTCTTGACAAAGAGTGGTTGGTTCTGATTCAAACTCTTGTTCTCTCTCACCCTGTTTTGCTGCAGTTTCTTGTTTCTTCTCTGCTGATTCCTTCTTGTAACAACTTAGCTCATCATCTCTGGATTCTGGACGTGGGACTGACCTCTGTTTTGGGTCTTCCATCACAGCAGTGAGTGTTTGATCTATCATGTTCCTGAGGTGTTCCTTGAATTGTGGGCTTTGCAATTCATCAAGATATGCTTCATGTAGCTGCAACTTTCTTTGTTCCTCACGGCTATTGTAGGACTTTGGCTCATCTCTTGATGTCCTAACACGTTCTTTACCTTCCCTAGCTTGGCTTTGCATCCTTTCCAAATCAGTTTGCCCATACCTCTTGGCAACAAACCTTTTCTTCATGACAGCCTTCATCTCATACCAAGAAGAAATATGTTGCTCTCAATATTGTCTCCTAGTATTAGCTGTCTGATACCACCATTCAAGTGCATATCCATATAATCCAGCAGATGCCAATTGAGCCTGCTTCTCTGCTGTGTACCCCTGACACTTGATAATTAAATCCATCTCCTTTTCCCAATCTAGGTATGTATCTGGATAAAAGTCTCCATAGAAATGTGGAATATGGATCTGATTTTTTCTTTTTTGCAACTCCCTTGTTGCTCTGCGCTCAGCATTCTCTTCATGGTTTCTTTTTCTTTCAAAAGAATACATATGAGACTGCTGGATATGATAGATCACGTGACTTAGGTTAAGAACAAAATCCCCAAACCTTCAAGTGGCTCTGATACCACTTGGTACGGCCGTGGAATGGCTGTCTCTCCCTGGATCACTTGAAGGGGGCTTGGATGGATGATATATGATGAGGATGGTCTTCTCCTTGAAGCTGTGGAAGGCTATATGGATGTTTTGCTGCTCCTGAGACACAGGTGTACCCTGCTTGATGTCTAGGATGGATCACAAAAGATTACTCTTCCTTAGTGATATAAAACACGTCCACCTAAGTGAACAAAGAGACAAAGACTCCACAGAGACGATAGGTTGAGCCAAAGCTTAATTTTATTGAATAATGGTTCATTGTTTACATGGAGGCTTGTGGTTACATAAATAAGAAAGAAGAAAATGAAATCCTAAGCTAAAAAAAACCCTAAACCAAAACTAAGTCGGTTTAGTGAAAACCATATCCTAATCCTATTGCTAATTGGTTTAAGATAACCAAACTTAATCCTAATTGGTTGACACTTAATTAAATCATAAATAAACTGTAAATAAACCATATTAGGCGTGCCAAATCTTCTTGGGCCAGTTATAATCCAAGCTGGCTTGTCTTTCCACTTTTTGGGCCGATAAAGGCCATTTTTGAACAACTCTTGCTCGGGCTCGATCCATCTTGTTTCTGGTCCGACCAAGTGCCTCATTAAGCTCATTTTGATGTTGAAAATGTTCCTGATAATCCAATTTCACCCCTGGTTCTTCATCTTCCATTTCCAACTCATTTCTCGGCCATGTCAGTTTAACCAGTCCATTTCTCGATCATACCAGATCACCCATTTCATTTAATCTCCAACCAGCTTCCTTTCACCCATTTCCTGGTCAATTAGATTGCATACTAGTCTTCCATGCTGGTTCATAGTCATTCCTTTCTCTATAAAGGCCTCATCAAGATCCGTAGCCTTTTCTCGGTCCAATACCTCATGAATAAGGCCAATAAGATCTCCAATAAGCCCATTAGGTCGTCCTGTGACCCATTCACTTTCTGGTACTTGGATTGGCTTCCAAAACTTGAGTTTTAAGTTGATCCAGGTCGCACCATGAATGATAGATGATGATGATGGACTTTGCTAAAGAGCTATGGATTGCTCAGAAGCTGTTTTGCTACTCTCAAACGCAGGATAACCCTGGGTATTATCTGATATGGATCACAGAAGTTGAATTCTTCCTTAATGTGATGTATAACACATCCACAATGTGAACAAAGGAGACAAGTCTCCAGAACAATAAGGTTTTGCACCAAAAGGCAGTTTTATTGAAAATATCGATTGAATGAGTACATGAACGTGAAATAGGTTTATAATGCCTAAACTAAATCCCTAATCCTTAACCAGATTGGTTTAGGACGTCCTAATCCAATTTAATATTGGTTTACTACTCCTAATCCTATTAGAACTTGGTTTACAAAAACTGAAAATACAAATAAAGGAAATAAACCAACAAGCTGGTTCTTCTTGGCGTTCTACTCCTTCTTCATGATGGCCCACGACTTTAACTGAGTATTGGAGTGTCTCATGATGATATTTGAATCCTCCACGTTCTGTTGGCCCAGCAAGAAAGCAAGTGGATCAAGATTCTGGTTGCAATCCTGCTTTT
The DNA here is from genome assembly GCA_905132885.1 of Moricandia moricandioides. Taxonomy (NCBI): domain Eukaryota; kingdom Viridiplantae; phylum Streptophyta; class Magnoliopsida; order Brassicales; family Brassicaceae; genus Moricandia; species Moricandia moricandioides. The sequence goes on along the minus strand of CAJHQQ010004015.1, from coordinate 23,274 downwards.
GGGCCGAAAAGACCTTATTTCACCCAACTCCAATTCTAGCCCATTCTAGCACCTTCCTGAGTTGGTTTCCTTGTTCTAGAGGCCCATTTGGACGTGGATACTGATCACCATAGCTCAAGTTAAGCTCAGGTATGTTGCTGATCTTTCCTGGATTGTTTATCGTCCACCCGAATGCACCTTTATCGCCTTCTTCAGGTTCAATCAGCTCATCCTGTTCAGACTCGTCCAGTTCAGCATCACTTCCTGATTCATCCAACTTAAACAGATTCAGCTTCCCATCTGATACTTCTCCATTCGTGGTTGTACCAAGGCATCTTCTCTTCTCTCTATCCAGAACCTCATAGATCATTCCAATGAGACCATGAAACTGTCCATTAAGCTGCACTATAATCACTGGTATCGCTGATCCATACATAGGCTTCAATCCATTGATTTTAAGACTGATCAGGATCCCACCATCCCCTCTTCCTTCAAAAGGATTTGTCCTCAAATCCAAGCTCTGTAGGAAAATAAAACAATACACAATCAGCTCCATTGCAATACTTTCTTTTGACACTGTGTTGTTGGTGCTGCTTTCCATGTTTTCCTCTCCTACAGGCTCAAAACAAAAGTGTTCTAAACCTTTCACGTGCCTTAGGTGATCCATTGATGTGCTTTCTTTGCATAGAACACTCAAAGCACAAATCTCCATCTCCTTGTTTAGCTTAGACATGCCTGCTACTTCTTGCACTTCTATCCAACACAATCCTTTCCAGTCTTTATCTTTGAACATATCAGCATGGGTTGTTAACTTAGAACTCACAGAAAGAATCCATGGTTCCCTTAGATCACCAAATAAACATGTGTGCCATTTTGGTTGTCGAACAAGTGATATCCAAGTGACATCCTTCAAACCATCACGACCCCTCCCTAGTTTTTCTTGTCTAAAACAATCCATATGGTCAGGTGGTCGAGTGAAATAATCCCCATAATCAATCTTGAGCTTTGGTTTCTCTTTTACCCCAACAAGTTTCTGTTTTGCTCTTCTCAGTTTGTTCTGATCAGTTATGGACCTGATCAGGGACGTGGTGCCTCCTAAATCTTCTTCATTCTCCCTATAACTGGTCTGGATCACACCATCCTCTCTTCCTCTTCTAAACACACACATGATTCCTCCTGGTTCAAAAACAACTTGTTGAAGGCCCTTGACAACTCTCATATTCTCCACTAAACTGAGCAATTCAGGAGTTTCAGATGAACCTCCAAGCACTCTCTCTTCTTCTTTTGTTTGATCAGGCACGTGGTCACACTCAACATGTGCTTCCTCCTCTTGTTTCAGACAAAGAGTTGTCGGTTCTTGTTCACTTTGATGGCTCTCCTCAGTCTGTTTTGATTGTGAAGCTACTACAGAATGTTGCAGATTTCCCTCCTCTTGTTTCAGTGATAGATCAGGACACACTGGTCTCCTCTTCGTGTGTTTTGATGGTAGTTTAAACACACAGGCAAACTGATCTAAAGTAGAAAGCTTTGTTTCTGCTTCTGGTTTTAGTTCAGGAAGTTTCCACTGGCATACAAACCTCTTCTTCATTAATGTCTTCATCTCAACCCAAGAAGTAATCTGTGGCCTTCCTTCGAATCTCCTAGTCTGAGAAACTCTTTTCCACCATGTGAATGCACTTCCACAGAATCCAGTGACTGCTAGACACACCTTCTTCTTCTCAGTGTAATATTGGAGTCCAAAGAGAAACTCCATCTTCTTTTCCCATTCTGTATATGCAATTGTATCAATTTTCCCATAGAAGGATGAAATTTTGAACACCTCTTCATCGTTTCTTTTAATTGCAGACATAGATATTGCTTTCTAACTGATAGATTTCGAGATCCTTGGTTAAAACTTCAAACCCTAACCTTTAAGTGGCTCTGATACCACTTGGTACGACCCTGGAATGGCTGTCTCTCCCTGGATCACTTGAAGGGGACGTGGATGGATGATATATGATGAGAATGGTCTTCTCCTTGAAGCTGTGGAAGGCTATAAGGATGTTTTGCTGCTCCTGAGACACAGGTGCACTCTGCTTGATGTCTAGGATGGATCACAGAAGATCACTCTTCCTTAGTGATATAAAACACGTCCACCTAAGTGAACAAAGAGACAAAGTCTCCACAGAGACGATAGGTTGAGCCAAAGCTTAATTTTATTGAATAATGGTTCATTGTTTACATGGAGGCTTGTGGTTACATAAATAAGAAAGAAGAAAATGAAATCCTAAGCTAAAAAAAACCCTAAACCAAAACTAAGTCGGTTTAGTGAAAACCATATCCTAATCCTATTGCTAATTGGTTTAAGATAACCAATCTTAATCCTAATTGGTTTACACTTAATTAAATCATAAATAAACTGTAAATAAACCATATTAGGCGTGCCTAATCTTCTTGGGCCAGTTATAATCCAAGCTGGCTTGTCTTTCCACTTTTTGGGCCGATAAAGGCCATTTTTGAACAACTCTTGCTTGGGCTCGATCCATCTTGTTTCTGGTCCGACCAAGTGCCTCATTAAGCTCATTTTGATGTTGAAAATGCTCCTGATAATCCAATTGCACCTCTGGTTCATCATCTTCCATTTCCAACTCATTTCTCGGCCATGTCGGTTTAACCAGTCCATTTCTCGATCATACCAGATCACCCATTTCATTTCCTCTCCAACCAGCTTCCTTTCACCCATTTCCTGGTCAATTAGATTGCATACTATTCTTCCATGCTGGTTCATAGTCATTCCTTTCTCTATAAAGGCCTCATCAAGATCCGTAGCCTTTTCTCGGTCCAATACCTCATGAATAAGGCCAATAAGCTCTCCAATAAGCCCATTAGGTCGTCCTGTGACCCATTCACTTTCTGGTACATGGATTGGCTTCCAAAACATGAGTTTTAAGTTTATCCATGTCGCACCATTCCCTCCTCCTTTAAAAAGATTTGTCCTCAAATCCAGCGCTTCAAGGATGAATGGACAGTTCAATCTCAGCTCCTTTGTTTCTCTTTGGAACAGGGTGTTGTTTAATCCTTTTTGCACGTTTATATTCCCTCCAGTCTCAAACACAAAGGTTTGTAAAGCCTTCACACGTCCTAGATGGTTCACTGGACTATGCACATTACAAGCAACACTTAGAGCTAGCAATTTCTGCTCCTTGTTTAACTCAGATCTCATTGCCTCTAATTGAGCTTCTTTCCAATTATACCAAACAAAAGCCTTGATCTTAGACTTCTGGGAATGTGATCTCAGCTTAGACTCACCAGAAACTACCTTTGGCTCTTCCAGTTCATGCAAGAACCCTTCCAAATAAAACTTCAATGTTGCTGCTATTTCGATAAGGGTGTTGTTGATGCTCTTATGCACACACAAGCTCCCTCCTGGTTCAAAATCAAGGTGTTGCAGGCCCTTGTTAAACCTCATATGCTCCACTAGGATAGTCTGAATCCATACAGAAGGTTTGGTTAGTAGATCACAAGAAAAATATTCAATGACTTCACCTTCTTCAACCATAGTTGTAAATGCAGATTCATGAGCTTTAGGTGATTCATTAAGCACTCCTTATTCAGCTTGGTTTTGACCAGGCACGTGATCACATAGAACTAATGATCTCTCCTCTTGTTTCAGAGGGGTTTCCAAGTTGTCTGCTTGACAAAGAGTGGTTTGTTCTGATTCAAACTCTTGTTCTCTCTCACCCTGTTTTGCTGCAGTTTCTTGTTTCTTCTCTGCTGATTCCTTCTTGTAACAACTTAGCTCATCATCTCTGGATTCTGGACGTGGGACTGACCTCTGTTTTGGGTCTTTCATCACAGCAGTGAGTGATTTATCTATCATGTTCCTGAGGTGTTCCTTGAACTGTGGCCTTTGCAATTCATCAAGATATTCTTCATGTAGCTGCAACTTTCTTTGTTCCTCACGACTATAGTAGGACTTTGGCTCATCTCTGGATGTCCTAACACGTTCTTTACCTTCCCTACCTTGGCTTTGCATCCTTTCCAAATCAGTTTGCCCATACCTCTTGGCAACAAACCTTTTCTTCATGACAGCCTTCATCTCATACCAAGAAGAAATCTGTTGCTCTCCATATTGTCTCTTAGTATTAGCTGTCTGATACCACCAATCAAGTGCATATCCATATAAACCAGTAGATGCCAATTGAGCCTGCTTCTCTGCTGTGTACCCCTGACACTTGATAATTAAATACATCTCCTTTTCCCAATCTAGGTATGTATCTGGATCAAAGTCTCCATAGAAGGGTGGAATCTGGATCTGTTTTTTTCTTCTTTGCAACTCCCTTGTTGCTTTGCGCTCAGCATTCTCTTCATGGTTTCTTTTTCTTTCAAAAGAATACATATGAGACTGCTGGATATGATAGATCACGTTATTTAGGTTAAGAACAAAATCCCCAAACCTTCAAGTGGCTCTGATACCACATGGTACGGCCGTGGAATGGTTGTCTCTCCATGGATCACTTGAAGGGGGCGTGGATGGATGATATATGATGAGGATGGTCTTCTCCTTGAAGCTGTGGAAGGCTATAAGGATGTTTTTGCTGCTCCTGAGACACAGGTGTACCCTGCTTGATGTCTAGGATGGATCACAGAAGATCACTCTTCCTTAGTGAAATAAAACACGTCCACCTAAGTAAACAAAGAGACAAAGTGTCCACAGAGACGATAGGTTGAGCCAAAGATTAATTTTATTGAATAATGTTTCATTGTCTACATGGAGGCTCGTGGTTACATAAATAAGAAAGAAGAAAACGAAATCCTAAGCTAAAAAAAACCCTAAACCAAAACCAAGTCGGTTTAGTGAAAACCATATCCTAATCCTATTGCTAATTGGTTTAAGATAACCAAACTTAATCCTAATTGGTTTACTAATTAAATCATAAATAAACTGTAAATAAACCATATTAGGCGTGCCTAATCTTCTTGGGCCAGTTATAATCCAAGCTGGCTTGTCTTTCCACTTTTTGGGCCGATAAAGGCCATTTTCGAACAACTCTTGCTTGGGCTCGATCAATCTTGTTTCTGGTCCGACCAAGTTCCTCATTAAGCTAATTTTGATGTTGAAAATGCTCCTGATAATCCAATTGCACCTCTGGTTCATCATCTTCCATTTCCAACTCATTTCTCGGCCATGTCGGTTTAACCAGTCCATTTCTCGATCATACCAGATCACCCGTTTCATTTCCTCTCCAACCAGCTTCCTTTCACCCATTTCCTGGTCAATTAGATTGCATACTATTCTTCCATGCTGGTTCATAGTCATTCCTTTCTCTATAAAGGCCTCATCAAGATCCGTAGCCTTTTCTCGGTCCAATACCTCATGAATAAGGCCAATAAGCTCTCCAATAAGCCCATTAGGTCGTCATGTGACCCATTCACTTTCTGGTACATGGATTGGCTTCCAAAACTTGAGTTTTAAGTTGATCCAGGTCGCACCATGAATGATAGATGATGATGATGGACTTTGCTAAAGAGCTATGGATTGCTCAGAAGCTGTTTTGCTACTCTCAAACGCAGGATAACCCTGGGTATTGTCTGAGATGGATCACAGAAGTTGAATTCTTCCTTAATGTGATGTATAACACGTCCACAATGTGAACAAAGGAGACAAGTCTCCAGAACAATCCGGTTTTGCACCAAAAGGCAGTTTTATTGAAAATATCGATTAAATGAGTACATGAACGTGAAATAGGCTTATAATGCCTAAACTAAATCCCTAATCCTTAACCAGATTGGTTTAGGACGTCCTAATCCAATTTAAGATTGGCTTACTACTTCTAATCCTATTAGAACTTGGTTTACAAAAACTGAAATTACAAATAAAGGAAATAAACCAACAAGCTGGTTCTTCTTGGCCTTCTCCTCCTTCTTCATGATGGCCCACGACTTTAACTGAGTATTGGAGTGTCTCATGATGATATTTGAATCCTCCACGTTCTGTTGGCCCAGCAAGAAAGCAAGTGGATCAAGATTCTGGTTGCAATCCTCCTTTTGGGCCGAAAAGGCCTTATTTCACCCAACTCCAATTCTAGCCCATTCTAGCACCTTCCTGAGTTGTTTTCCTTGTTCTAGAGGCCCATTTGGACGTGGATACTGATCACCATAGCTCAAGTTAAGCTCAGGTATGTTGCTGATCTTTCCTGGATTGTTTATCGTCCACCCGAATGCACCTTTATCGCCTTCTTCAGGTTCAATCAGCTCATCCTGTTCAGACTCGTCCAGTTCAGCATCACTTCCTGATTCATCCAACTTAAACAGATTCAGCTTCCCATCTGATACTTCTCCATTCGTGGTTGTACCAAGGCATCTTCTCTTCTCTCTATCCAGAACCTCATAGATCATTCCAATGAGACCATGAAACTGTCCATTAAGCTGCACCATGATCACTGGTATCGCTGATCCATACATAGGCTTCAATCCATTGATTTTAAGACTGATCAGGATCGCACCAGATTAGAATCAAGAAGAAATTGCCAAATCTCCAAATAGGTATACTGGAATCACTTCGGTTAAAAGTGGGATAACTTCTTCATTATAACTCCTATGATCTTGATTCAACTTCAGGGTGATTCTACACTGATTAATGAGTCCAAATCAAGCTTCTTACATCGTGATTCATTCTTTTTTATTAGTATGAAGAATAAATTGCCAAATCTCCAAACAGGACAAACTGGAATCACTTCGATTAAAAGTGGGATAACTTCTTCATCATAAGTCCAATGATATTGATTCAACTTCAGGATTATTCGACACTGATTTATGAGTCCAAATCAAGATTCTTACATCTTGATTTATTCTGTTTTGATTAGAATCAAGAAGAAATTGCCAAATCTCCAAATATGGGTAAACTGGAATCACCTCGGTTAAAAGTGGAATAACATCTTCATCATAACTCCTATGATATTGATTCAACTTCAGGATGATTATCCACTGATTTATGAGTCCAAATAAAGCCTCTTGTTAGAATTGAGAAAGTAGGAAGAGAATAGTTGATTTTAGGTGAGATTTGGGTGAAGAACAATGAAGAACAGAGTAAGAACAAGAAAATTAGTTTCTGGATAGTTTAGAGAGAGGGAGGAGAGAGAGTGATGGATTTTGAGATTGAGAGAGAGAAGGGAGATTATTCTCCTTTATTCTATTACTTGCTTGCACATTACATATATAGAGGGCTCAGAGAGAGAGAGAGAGAGGATAGTGACTGAAATAATAAACAAAAAGAAACAATATAAAATGATTTTTCTGGTTGCAGAGAAAGGGACAACTCCTATAACAGCTCTTTCTTCTTAACCAGAGTATGTGACTCTTCCCAATTTGAATTCAAACCTGGTCAAACTCTCTCTCAACGGTTCCTTAGCTCCTGGACATCTTCTGGTCGAGTTCCCACAGTTATCTTGCCTACCAACGCAAGTTAGGTTAGAGTTGATTACTTGCGATCCAAGACTGTACGGACAGACTTATTTCTCAAGTATCCCGAGCACATGCTTCTCTTGATCTCTTTGGCTTCTCTTTCCCATCCTCTTATCATCTTTGGTTCTTCATCTCAATACTCCCCCTTAAGCTTGAACATAGAGACTAGTCAAGCTTGGAAACATGAAGAACTTCCCTCATTAAAACCTTAATGTGCAAAACCCAGTGGGACAAAAAAAACACACTAAGGAAAAAGAGTAGAAGCCTTCATGTTAGGAAAGTCAGTGAGAGGTGAGGTCTATGAGTCCCAACTTAGAGTGGATGAACTCACAGACTTTGGTACTTGCTGCCTTGGTGAATATGTCAGCTAACTGGTCTTCACTTCTTGTGTAACAAGGGAGGATGATTTGTTTCTCAACAGCTTGTCTAACCATTTGGCAGTCTACTTCAATATGTTTGGTCCTTTCATGGAAGACCGAGTTGCTGGCAATATGAATGGCAGCCTGATTGTCACAATGCATTGTCATTGGTGATGTAGTCTCGATCCCCAAATCTCCAAGCAAACCCTTGATCCATATCAACTCATTGGTGAGCTTCCTCATAGCTCTATACTCTGCCTCAGCACTAGAACATGATACAACCTTCTGCTTCTTGCTCTTCCAAGTTACCAAGTTGCCTCCAATGAATGTGCAATAACCAGTAGTTGATCTCCTATCAACCCTATCTCCTGCCCAATCAGCATCACAATATCCTACAATATTTGTGCTTCCATTGCACCCCATCCATACACCTTGACCAGGAGCCTCCCTCATGTTGGAAAATCAAAGCTCATGCTGTGTGAGAGAAATCGCCATTAATGGCAGAAGAGAAAGCTTGAACTGATGATGAGAAAGGTCTGATCTTTAACTTATGAACTTGAATCAGAAACAGAGATTAGGAGACTTAAAGAGACTAAGATAGATTAGAGAGATTAAGAAAGGGGTAGACTTGAGAGAATCTGAATCAAGAACACAAGTTTTATTTATGAAGTGGAGAGGGGAAATCCCCCTTACTCCCTTAAGCTTTAAAATCGCCTAGCATGCCTTTATATAGGCTTACATAGATTTAAATCAGAAACCTAAATCTAATGGCTGATAAATCACTTGAGAATGAATGGCTAGGATGGCTGGCAAGTTTGAATCTGGTCAAGGCAAGGAAGGCTTGTGATTGGTTGCCCATAGGCTCCTATGAATCAGGCTGGTTCTTTGGCTAGATACATAGTCTCCTTTGCTCTTCCTTTCCAGCAAGTGACAACCAGAACCAGCCTGTCATCTCCCCTCTTCTTCCTCGCGCAAGGCATACTTTCTTGATGCCATTTTGATTCCTCCTGATCAGAACAAGCTTCACTTGCGCCCTAAGTTTGCACGACTTCATTTCAGGTTCATCCCGGGAAAGCATTCGCCCTATTTTTGCACGGTCGATGGTACAGACCTCTTGTCCGTACCACTCGCCCTATTTTTGCACAAACTCCCCAACCATCTTTAAAGGCCAAATGGGAACTTCTTTGGGTCGCCCTATTTTTGCACGGTCCGTACAAGTCCGTACGGTTCGCCCTATTTTTGCACGCTCAACCATCTCCTCCCAAATGTCTCTAAATGGTGTGTATGTCCCTCCTGGACTTGACCCTATCTTTGCACATCTTTAAACACTCCTAAAGCCTTCTTAGACAATCTCCGGAGGTCTTGCCCTAACTTTGCACGGGACCCAAACTTCACCCAAACTCATCCTTTGCTCCATTTCATTTCTTCAAGTTAACACTCCCCCTCAAGCTTGACTCTAGTGATCCTAAGTCAAGATTGGAACCTTGAAGAATCCCCTCATTAAATACTCACCAAAGAAAACCCTTTTTTGGGATAAAATCTTGATGAGGGAAAAAGAGTAGGTTCCACAAGGCCTAGAGATTGGCCAGTGGGTCTTTGTGTCTTAGCATCAGTGTGATGGACACAAAGACCCTGGATCATGGCCTCAACACATGTGTGCATCTCAAATGACTTCAATGCACACAACACAACACTTCTTGTACTCTATTGAACTGATCTTGGTCACTCTCTCTTTCTCACAACCGTCTTGTTGTGTTCAAGGCTCAGACTACACCAGATTACATTCAAGGAGATACAAGCTTCATAACACCTTCTTAGACCTATTCTTGGAATGGCTTGTGTCTTCCCTTCTTTCATGGATTCTTGCCTTCTCTTTCAGGTCAGACCACACGTCTATCTCTTCCTTGTCTTCTTGAGTATCCAAGTAAGGTACCTGATACATCTTTCTACAAGTGTATCAGTTCTCAAGAGAAAAACCTATCATGAATATATATAAAGTGTTAAGATCATGTTTACTCCCTTGTTTAGATGGTGAGGAGTGGCTTCCTTGATCCGCCACTTGAATCCTCACACACTGAGCCTTACAGCTCCTTCTCTTATCATGCAAGCTCATCCACACTCCCCCTCAAGCTTGACACCGAGTATAGAGAAGGTCCAAGCTTGAATGGTGAGCTCATGTTAGCTCTTGATAAGTCATGTGGAGAGTACCACCATCTTCTCCAGACTTGATACTTGAGCCTCCACTACATTACCATTGCATAGAGGAGATACCTCAGTTCACTCTACAAGAACTCCTCACTTAGCTTGTTGAGTGACCTTCTTCCTCCTTCACTGCGGTATGATCTCTTTCAAGATCAGCATGCAATGGCCTTGAGTACCACAGGTCATTGAGCCCCAAGGATCATCAAGTGGCTCACTTTGCTCCCCTCCTCAAGTTTGGAATGAGCAACACACCAAACCTGAAGTGAGCCTCAATGAGCCTTAAGATCAGGAGCATTCCATCTAAATGGACAATGCATTAACCCACTGATCAACCTTCCCCTTTTAACTCCAATGTCTTTGATCATCAGTCTCCTCCAGACTTAGATGATGATCACTTGCCTTGTGTATTTGAATACACACCAGCAACCTTTTCCTATGGGATTAGCCTTCCTCTTTCACTCGGATGTATGGTGAACCAAGAGCACACCTAGTGAACCTGAAACAACACTCAAACTCCAGCAAAGATAAGACACAATGCATTGGCTTGTGCCAATGTCTGACTCGCATTGCACTTAGATGGCCTCTTATTATAGGTAAGATCCATCTAATGCAAGCTTTCCATTCTCTAAATGCAAGCAAGCTCTTATCAGAATCAAGACAAGATATTTAGGAACCCTCATAATCAATATGCAACAACCTTTAGTGATTCTAAAGCAAGCTAGCTGGATAAAATTTTTAATCTAACATCCTAGCAACACAAGACATTAAGAACCGAGGCTAAGCCATATTATTATGAACCATCAGACCAATGCTTTACTTTAAATCAGATTCTATTCATGTATGCAACAGATTCAGAACATACTATCTAATATCATGTCAAACACCATTTAGAACTGAAGTAAGCATTTTTTAAATTCTCAAACACCAAACATGACTTATTAAGCATCCTGGGACAGATTCAAGATAATATAATCAAGCAATCATTAATAATGTCCTCAGGTTTCAATCACATACTCGACACACAACAAGAGTCATTATCACAGTCTCAATATCAAGATGAGATTAAGATTTGGAGTCTGGATCATCACCCACCTCCTTCTCCTTCAGTCAATAGCCACCATATTGTACCAAACAGCCCAAAGACCCCTCCTTTCTTCAAGATTTTAAGGCGCCAAGAACAGGACACCATCTTCTTTGTACCAGATGAGAAATAACACTTGGATAAGGCACCTTGGAGGCTGGTTAGCTAGACCTCTCCAAACACCTTTGCTTCCAGAATAAGAGTCACCATGTGGCTGGTTAGAGAACAGCTTGAGAGACAAGGAGAACACGCCATCTTGAAGCTTCAGTCTTCAAAGAACTAGAACCAGATGCACATGTCTTCAAGGTTTTGATTTGAGCTGAGGAGAGAGCTGTGAGTTTGCGGAAGCTATCACCAAGATCTGATGAACCTGGCTCTGATACCATGTTGGAAAATCAAAGCTCATGCTGTGTGAGAGAAATCGCCATTAATGGCAGAAGAGAAAGCTTGAACTGATGATGAGAAAGGTCTGATCTTTAACTTATGAACTTGAATCAGAAACAGAGATTAGGAGACTTAAAGAGACTAAGATAGATTAGAGAGATTAAGAAAGGGGTAGACTTGAGAGAATCTGAATCAAGAACACAAGTTTTATTTATGAAGTGGAGAGGGGAAATCCCCCTTACTCCCTTAAGCTTTAAAATCGCCTAGCATGCCTTTATATAGGCTTACATAGATTTAAATCAGAAACCTAAATCTAATGGCTGATAAATCACTTGAGAATGAATGGCTAGGATGGCTGGCAAGTTTGAATCTGGTCAAGGCAAGGAAGGCTTGTGATTGGTTGCCCATAGGCTCCTATGAATCAGGCTGGTTCTTTGGCTAGATACATAGTCTCCTTTGCTCTTCCTTTCCAGCAAGTGACAACCAGAACCAGCCTGTCATCTCCCCTCTTCTTCCTGGCGCAAGGCATACTTTCTTGATGCCATTTTGATTCCTCCTGATCAGAACAAGCTTCACTTGCGCCCTAAGTTTGCACGGCTTCATTTCAGGTTCATCCCGGGAAAGCATTCGCCCTATTTTTGCACGGTCGATGGTACGGACCTCCTGTCCGTACCACTCGCCCTATTTTTGCACAAACTCCCCAACCATCTTTAAAGGCCAAATGGAAACTTCTTTGGGTCGCCCTATTTTTGCACGGTCCGTACAAGTCCGTACGGTTCGCCCTATTTTTGCACGCTCAACCATCTCCTCCTAAATGTCTCCAAATGGTGTCTAAGTCCCTCCTGGACTTGACCCTAGCTTTGCACATATTTAATCACTCCTAAAGCTTTCTTAGACAATCTCCGGAGGTCTTGCCCTAACTTTGCACGGGACCCAAACTTCACCCAAACTTATCCTTTGGCTCCATTTCATTTCTTCAAGTTAACACCTCAAGTATCTGATAATTCTCTCCACCATGTTCCAATGGTGAACCATAAGTGTTTGCATGTGTTGACTGACTTGGTTCACAGCAAAGCATATGTCTGGTCTTGTGATAGTCAGATAGATGAGCTTCCCAACCATACTTCTATATTTCTTGACATCATCAAATAGAGTGTCCTCAAACTCCCCCTCTCGCAGCACTTTGTAGCCATCTTCAAGAGGAGTTTTGGCTGGTCTTCCTCCAAGATTTCCTGCCTCAGTTAAAAGATTAAGTGTGTACTTCCTTTGAGATAAGAATAGCCCCTCTTTAGAGCGGCATACTTCAATCCCAAGGAAGTACTTGAGTTCACCTAAATCCTTAATGTCAAATACAGATTTGAGGAATACCTTGGTTTCTTGGATGCCCTCTTTATCACTGCCTGTGATGATTATATCATCCACATAAATCAAGATGACCACAATGCCTCTTGGACCAGGAAGAGTGAATAAGGTGTGATCAGCTTCTGACTTCCTGAAGCCTCTTCCATTTAATGTAGTACTCAGCTTGTGGTACCAAGCTCTTGGTGATTGCTTCAGTCCATAGATGGCTTTGTTGAGTCTTAGAACATTTCCAGGCTTGACTAAGTGCTCTAGACCAGAGGAGGGTGCATGTAGACCTCATCTTCTAGCTCTCCTTGAAGGAAAGCATTCTTGACATCCATCTACCATGTTCCCTTTCCAAATTTGTTGCAAGTGATAGAATGATCCGGATTGTATGTAGCTTGGCTACTGGTGCAAATGTATCAACATAATCCTCTCCATATGTCTGAGTGAAGCCTCTTTCAACCAGTCTTGTTTTGTGCCTCTCCACCTTTCCATTTGGTAGAAACTTGATAGTGAACACCCACTTGCTTGACACAACTTTCTTTCCCTTTGGGAGTTCACTTTCATACCAAGTATCATTGATGATCATGGCATTTATCTCATCTCCAACTGAGTTTCTCCACTCCTCAAGCTCCATTGCTTCTACATATGATTTTGGTACATACGCTTCATCTAAACCAACAATGAAAGCTTTATGCTCGGATGGGAATTGCGAAAAGAAGCATACTGCTGAAGTGGGATGAGCCACTGCTTGACTGTTGAAGTAGACTCTTGTGTTCACCCAGTTAGAAGAATCTTTCCTTATCCTTGTACTTCTTCTCAAAGGTTGAACCTGAGCTTGTTCCTCTTGCTGCTCTTCTCCCTCATGAACTTGAGCAGTCTCCTGATCTTGTGCACTCTCCTGATCATGAGCAGCAGTCTCCTGATCTTGTGCACTCTCCTGATCATGAACATTTGAACCTTGTTGCTGTTTTGGTTCTTGTTCAATGCCCCCTTCAGGATCAGGATGAGTGACTTCATCAGCCTCTTGTTCAGTCTCTTGAGTAGGAGTAGTTTCTCTGGCCTCCTTTTCCTTTGATAAACTGATTCCAAGATTTTCCAATATTATCCTCAGGTTATTAGCCTTATATGATGCTTGAGACAGATCTTTGAGCTCATCCCAATTCTTCTCAGCATAGAACCCTTTCCCTTCAATAAACTTCACATCTCTTGATACAAGTACTCTTCTTGTTTGTGGATTGTAGCACTTGTATCCTTTCTGTGTAGAGGAGTATCCTATGAACATACACTTCATGATTTTTGCTTCTAGTTTGTTCCTTTGCTCTCCTGGTATCCACACAAAGCAGACACATCCAAACACTCTGAGGTGATGAATGGATGGTCTGGTTTTGTTTAACATTTCATAAGGAGATATGTCCTTCAACACCTTGGTAGGAATCCGGTTGATCAGATAGCATGCTGTCACCACATCATCACTCCAAAATCTCTTAGGGACATTTGCATGGAACATCATTGATCTAGCAACCTCCATCAGATGCCTATTTTTTCTTTCAGCCACTCCATTTTGTTGAGGAGTGTAAGGAAAGCTTGTTTGGTGAACTATGCCATGTTTTGCCAGATGATTCTTGAAAGCATGGCTTGTATACTCTCCTCCATTGTTTGACCTCAGTACCTTCACATTAGCTTTAAAATGGTTAGTGACATATGATTGAAAGTTCATAAAAGCATCTAACACACGATCCTTACAAGGTTGCAAGGTTAACCAAGTATACTTTGATTTCTCATCTATAAAAGTAACAAAATACTTGTGGTTATCCCTAGACATACAAGGAGAGGTCCAAACATCAAAGTGGACTAAGTCAAAGCATTTCTCATAAATGGTTTCTGATGTTGGAAACACAGATTTGCAATGCTTTCCTAAGATGCATGCTTCACATTCTAAGTGGTTAAATGTCATATCAGGCATTATAATCTCTAATGCACGAGTGTGAGGGTGGCCTAATCTAGCATGCCAAGAAGTGCTATCACACACAGATTGTTGAAAGAGAGCAAGCACACACCTCTTCACTGATATTGGGCTGTAGAGCTGAGAAGGAGAATGAGTCCAAGAAGATAAAGCTGAGTGATCCATTGGGCTGTAACCAAGAGAAAAGTAAAGAAACTGAAGAGAATGAAGCCCAGGACGTAGCCCAACACTCAGATAGCATGCAAGCAAGCAAGCAGGTCCACAAAGTCAAAAACAGTGGCTAGATATTTTCTGCTTAGAATGCACCTCTGGTTTTCATCATTAATTAGCCCATGGTTTTGGCAACTGGTTTTACCTGTAGCTTTATCTATATAATTAAGTTGTACAAGAGTTAAGAATGAGACAAGAAAAAGAATTATTCAGAAATACTTCTTCTCTTTCAGTTTGCTTACTAAAAACAGATTGCATACTCAGTTTGATCTTAAACTTGTTTGATCATTTAAACGAGTTTTACTCTTTTCCACTCAAATCTTCATGGTATCAGAGCAGTGTTAGCTCTTGAAGACCAGTTTGCTGCGAAAATCAAATACTCAAAACACTTTATACTCTGTTTTTACTCTGTTTTTCTAAGATGGAAAATCAGAAGCAAATCATAATACCAGTTGTACTCAAAGTAGACAACTACTTGTTGTGGTCAAGAATCACCAAAACTGCCTTGAGGAGCCGAGGCTTGTGGGAGCATATTGAAGGCACTCAAGATAAGTCCAAGGGGAAAGAGAAGGCTGGAGAAGAAACCAGCCAAGATGAGTCCAAATGGACACAAGATGATCAGCTTGTTTTAGCAGTTCTACAAAGCTCACTAGAACCAGCTATACTTGCTGCTTACTCATACTGTGAGACGCCTAAGGAGCTATGGGATACTCTACTGAGTTTTATGGGAACATTTCTAACCTCAGTAGAATTTTTGAGGTTAAGAAAGCACTGAACAACCTTCAACAAGAGGAGCGATTGTTCAAGGATTTCTTTGGAGAGTTCAGGAGTCTATGGGCAGATCTGGAGCTGCTCAGACCTCCAACAACTGATGTGAAGGAGCTGAATGAGAGGCGTGAGCAAGATCAAGTGTTTGGATTACTGCTTGCTCTCAATGGATCATTTAAGGGAATGATTCATCATATCTTAAGGTTTGACAAGCTTCCTAGTCTCAATGAAGTTTGTATGCTGATCCAGAAGGAGGAGGGTTCAAGAGGTCTCTTCCAAGGAACCAGTGAGACTGCTTATGTGAGTAGAGGAAGCCCTTTTCAACAAACTGATAAGAGAAATTACAATCTGAAGTGTGACCACTGCAAGCGCATGGGACATACCAAGGAGAAGTGTTGGGTGCTTAAACCTGAACGACCAAGGAAGGAAATGAACTATCCAGTGAGGAACAATATACCAAGAGATGATGTGGAGAGGAAGTCAGACTTGGATGCACTTATAAAGAGCATTGCCAAGTTAACCGAATCTGGTAAGAGCTTCTCAGCCAGTAAAACTCATAAACCAGTCATTATAGATTCAGGAGCCTCACACCACATGATTAGTGACTCAGACTTGCTATGCAATATTAGGCCTCACATTGGAAAGGTTATTATAGCTAATGGTCAGGACATTGAAGTTAGAGGAATTGGAGAACTAGAACTTTTTAATAAGAGCTCTGAGGCTTTATACATGCCAGATTTCACATCTAATTTGTTATCTGCCCATAAGGCAACAAAGGACCTTGAATGCTTGGCAGTGTTTAGTGCTGATGATGTATGGTTTCAGGACAATAAGTCAGGGGGAAAGATTGGGGAAGGAAGTGCTAAAGATGGTCTGTACGTTTTGGATAGCATTCAGCCAGCATTGATCCACTCAGCTATGAAGTCTGGTTGTACTGATGTTTTTTGGAATGCTAGACTTGGCCATCCACACTCCCAAGTCCTTAAACTTGCTTTACCAAGACTGGATCAGGCCATCATGGATGTGAAGCTTGCATTTTGGGGAAACATTGTAGAACTAGTTTTCCTGAGTCAACTACTATGTATAATGAGTGTTTTGATCTAGTCCACTCTGATGTATGGACAGCCCCATGTACCTCCAGAGATCAATACAAGTATTTTGTTTCCTTCATTGATGAGAAATCAAAGTTTACATGGGTTACTCTCTTGCCATCAAAGAGCCTAGTTCTTGAAGCATTCACAAAGTTTCAAGAATATGTATATACTCAATATGGAGCTAAGATCAAGATATTTAGAAGTGACAATGGTGGAGAGTACATGAGCAAGGAATTCATAAGGATATTGGAGAAGCATGGCATTGTGCATCAAACCTCTTGCGCTTACACTTTCAGAAGCTCTTTAGTGTGTTTAACACCATCTATATCATCACCAGTTATGATTATATCATCAACATAGATCAATACCACCACCATACCTTTGTCTCCTTTGATTGTGAATAAGGTATGATCCGCCTCAGATCTTTTAAAACCATCTTCAATCAAGCAACTACTCAACCTTTGGTACCATGCTCTAGGAGATTGTTTGAGTCCATAAATCGCCTTCTTGAGCTTACACACTTTGGTATTGCCAGCTGTATCATGAAAGCCTTCAGGAGGTTCCATGTATACTTCTTCTTCTAAGTCTCCTGCAAGAAGGCATTCTTCACATCCAGTTTCCATAGATCCCATGATAGAGTGGTAGCTATGGACAATAGAACTCTTACTGAATGTAGCTTGGCAACTGGGGCAAATGTCTCCCTATAATCTTCTCCATATTTCTGAGTGAATCCCTTAGCAACAAGTCTTGCTTTGTACCTCTCAATCTCTCCTAAGCTTGTGTATTTGATAGTATACACCCATCGGCAGCCCACGTCCCATTCTTGAGCATAGATGCAATCTCCTCCTTCATTTCATTGACCCAAACATCACTCATACAAGCTTCTTCATAAGTTGTAGGGATTCTGTGCTGATCAATCTTAGATAGGAAAGCTTGATGTGTGCTTGGAAGATGAGCCACATAACAATAACCTTGAATTGGATGAGCAATAGCATGGCTGTTGTAGTAAACCCTAGTGTTCCTCCAATTCTCAGGGCCATGTCTTATTCTTTCACTTCTTCTTAAAGGTTGTGAAGCTGGTTCGTTTTCTGACTCAGTCTCCTCAGAATCTTCAATAACTGCATCTTCTAAAGAGGCAGAGCTTTATTCATCCAAATCTTGTAATTCCCCCTCTCCAGCATCTCCATCAGACTTTGAAGTCGATCCTTCTTCCTCAACATGATCACTTCCTTCTCTAGTATCTTCAATCTGTATGAGAGGTGTTCCCTGATTGGTTTCTCCATACTCGGTTGGTGTTGGTGTGGGTTTTGAACTAGAGAGTGTGTGTAGACCATCAAGGATAAATCTTAAGGTGGCTGCCCTGTCTCTAGCAGAAGTAAGGTCTTCCAAGCTCTTCCAATCCTTTTTATTAAAGTATCCATGTGCTTCATCAAATTTTACTTCCCTTGAGATATAAACTCTCCTTGTGCTTGGATCATAGCACTTATAGCCCTTCTGAGTTGGAGAGTATCCTATAAACATACATCTGATGCTTCTTGGTTCCAGTTTGTTCCTTTGAGCCTCTGGAACAAAAACATAGCACACACAAAAAACACCTTCAGATGCTCATAGTTTGGTTTAGTGCCATTCAGGATCTCATATGGTGAAGCTCCTCCAAGCTGTTTTGTTGGAAGCCGGTTGATTAGATAAGCTGAAGTCATAACTGCATCTCCCCAATATTCCTTAGGAACTCCTTTCTCAAACATTATAGTTCTTGCAACTTCCATAAGGTGTCTATTCTTGTGTTCAGACACTCCATTTTGTTGGGGAGTGTAAGCGCAAGAGGTTTGATGCACAATGCCATGCTTCTCCAATATCCTTCTGAATTCCTTGCTCATGTACTCTCCACCATTGTCACTTCTAAATATCTTGATCTTAGCTCCATATTGAGTAGATACATATTCTTGAAACTTTGTGAATGCTTCAAGAACTAGGCTCTTTGATGGCAAGAGAGTAACCCATGTAAACTTTGATTTCTCATCAATTTATGGACTCAAACAATCTCCTAGAGCATGGTACCAAAGGTTGAGTAGTGGCTTGATTGAAGATGGTTTTAAAAGATCTGAGGCGGATCATACCTTATTCACAATCAAAGGAGACAAAGGTATGGTGGTGGTATTGATCTATGTTGATGATATAATCATAACTGGTGATGATATAGATGGTGTTAAACACACTAAAGAGCTTCTAAAGGGAACTTTTGATATCAAGGATCTAGGGGAACTAAAATACTTTCTTGGGATTGAAGTATGTAAGCTTGATACTGGTTTGTTTCTCTCCCAAAGAAAGTATGCCTTAGACCTTTTATCAGAGACATGAAAGTTGGGGTCTAAGCCATGTAAAACTCCCATTGAAGAGAATTATAAAGATGAGCCTGAGGGGGAACCAGCTGCTGATGAGAAGCAATATCAGAGAATGGTAGGAAAGCTGATCTATCTCACTATCACAAGACCTGACTTATGCTTTGCAGTGAATCAAGTGAGTCAACATATGCATGCTCCAAGAAGACATCATTGGAAAATGGTGGAAGGGATCTTGAGATACATCAAAGGCACACCTGGCAAAGGTATTTGGATGGGATGCAATTCAAACACTGATATTGTTGGCTATTGTGATGCTGACTGTGCAGAAGATAGGAATGACAGAAAGCTTACAACAGGATATTTTACTTTTATTGGAGGCAATCTAGTAACCTGGAAGAGCAAAAAACAGAAGGTAATCTCAAGATCAAGTGCTGAAGCTGAATATAGAGCAATGGCAAGCATCACTGGAGAACTTGTCTGGCTAAAGCATCTGCTTATAGATCTTGGAGTTGAATCATCTCAACCGATTGTCTTACACTGTGATAATCAAGCGGCAATCCACATTGCATCCAATTCAGTATTCCATGAAAGAACAAAGCATATTGAAGTGGACTGTCACTATATCAGAGAAAAGGTTCAGGAAGGTGTGATCATTCCATCTTATGTGAAGAGCTCTGATCAGGTTGCTGACATCTTTACAAAGGCAACTTCATCAAAGGTGTGTGATGCTCTTCATCACAAGATCGGCTTATTAGATCTCCACCAGCCAATCTTGAGGGGGAATGTTGAAAGAGAGCAAGCACACACCTCTTCACTGATATTGGGCCGTAGAGCTGAGAAGGAGAATGAGTCCAAGAAGATAAAGCTGAGTGATCCATTGGGCTGTAACCAAGAGAAGAGTAAAGAGACTGAAGAGAATGAAGCTCAGGACGTGGCCCAACACTCAGATAATATGCAAGCAAGCAAGCAGGTCCAGAAAGTCAAAAACAGTGGCTAGATATTTTCTGCTCAGAATGCACCTCTGGTTTTCATCATTAATTAGCCCATGGTTTTGGCAACTGGTTTTACCTGTAGCTTTATCTATATAATTAAGTTGTACAAGAGTTAAGAATGAGACAAGAAAAAGAATTATTCAGAAATACTTCTTCTCTTTCAGTTTGCTTACTAAAAACAGATTGCATACTCAGTTTGATCTTAAACTTGTTTAATCATTTAAACGAGTTTTACTCTTTTCCACTCAAATCTTCACAGATGAGTTACTGATCATGCATAAATGAGAAGGAGTAGAGAGTTTAGAAGGCTTAGTCTTTTGGAGATAGTATAAACCACCCTGGATGTGTCCCTCACCAATCACCTTCCCTGTCTTAAGGTCCTGAAACTCAACATCATTAGGCCTGAAAACCACTTGACAATTCATGTCAACTGTGGCCTTTCTTACAGAGAGAAGGTTAGAAGCAAAACTAGGCATATAGAAGGCAGTGGATTCTCTATCAAATAACTTAAGGTTCCCTATTCCTTCTATCTTGACCTTATCTCCATTGGCTATTATTACATTCCCTAAGGCAGGCCTAACATCACTAATAAGATTCCTATCACTAATCATATGATGACTAGCTCCTGAATCTATTATGATTGGCTTAGAGATTAGAGAATGTGCACCAGACTTTCTAGAGGAGATAATGGTTTTGCCTGCTTTGATCAGTGGCTCTATATCACTCATCCTGATGGGACCATCATTGATCACTGCCTTGTTCCAATCTTTTCCTCCATTTGATTCACTCATGAGAGCAGAATACATGGATTTTCCTTCCAAGACTTCTTTCTCAACTTCTTTTAGCTTGTTGGCGTCAGGTTTGCTTTTGAGATTGGTGAGATTGGTTCTTCTATTGTCTCCATATACCAGCCACGTCCTATCCTTCTTCTTATGCATATCACTTCTATGATGAACCAGTTTCCTCTCTTTCTTGAAAAGTTTGTGAGCTCCTTGTTCTCTTTGGATCAGAGAACAAACCTCCTCTAAGTTTGGAATCTTGGATTCTCTTAGGATATGCTTTATAAGTTGGTTGTAAGATGGATTGAGATTCAAGAGAAGACTAAAAACATTGTCTTGTTCATATCTTTCCTTTATGACCTTTGGATCTAAGGAGAAAGGTCTAAGCACATCAAGCTCTGCCCATAAGCTTCTGAACTTGCCAAAATAATCATTGAACTCCACTTCCTCCTGGCTCAGGTTGTTGATAATTCTCTTGACTTCAAATACACGACTCAGGTTGGAGAGATTCCCATAAACAGTTTGCAGACTCTCCCATAGATCCTTGGAGGTTTCACAGTGTGAGTAAGCCTCCAAAATTGATTCAAAGAGAGAGTTGTGGATGATCTCAAGTGCTTGTTGGTCTTCTCTGACCCACTTGTCTTCATCCTTCAGACTAATTGCCTGACCATCCTCTTTAGTCATCCTCTTTGAAGCTTCAGCCTTCATGATATGGCTGTCCCAAAGTCCACTCTTGACCATAGTAAGTAGTTAGTACCCTCAAAGGTTACTGGAATCAAGTTTCTTCTTTCAATTTCCATGGTTGGATTTATTTTATCCACTGGATAATAGAATGAAGAACACGGAAATTTTAAGATGAAAAACAGAGTAGATTTGCGGAACAGAATGATGTTGAGGAGCTTAAAGCTCTGATACCATGTTAGAATTGAGAAAGTATGAAGAGAATAGTTGAGTTTAGGTGAGATTTGGGTGAAGAACAATGAAGAACAGAGTAAGAACAAGAAAATTAGTTTCTGGACAGTTTAGAGAGAGGGAGGAGAGAGAGTGACGAATTTTGAGATTGAGAGAGAGAAGGGAGATTATTCTCCTTTATTCTATTACTTGCTTACACATTACATATATAGAGGGTTCAGAGAGAGAAAGAAAGAATAGTGACTGAAATAATAAACAAAGAGAAACAATATAAAATGATTTGTCTGGTTGCAGAGAAAGGGACAACTCCTATAACAACTCTTTCTTCTTAACCAGAGCATGTGACTCTTCCCAATTTGAATTCAAACCTGGTCAAACTCTCTCCCAACGGTTCCTTAGCTCCTGGACACCTTCTGGTCGAGTTCCCACAGTTATCTTGCCTCCCAAGGTAAGTTAGGTTAGAGTTGATTACTTGCGATCCAAGACTATACGGACAGACTTATTTCTCAAGTATCCCGAGCACATGCTTCTCTTGATCTCTTTGGCTTCTCTTTCCCATCCTCTTCTCATCTCTGGTTCTTCATCTCAATACTTCTTACATCTTGATTCATTCTGGTTTGATTTGAATCAAGAAGAAATTGCCAAATCTCCAAACAGGGTAAACTGGAGTCACTTCGGTTAAAAATGGGATAACTTCTTCATCATAACTCCTATGATCTTGATTGAACTTCAGGGTGATTATAAACATATTTATGAGTCTGAATCAAGCTTCTTACATCGTGGTTCCTTCTTGTTTTATTAGTATCAAGAAGAAATTGACAAATCTCCAAATAGGACAAACTGGAATCACTTCGGTTAAAAGTGGGATAACTTCTTCATCATAACTCCAATGATATTGATTCAACTCCAGGGTGATTCTACACTGATTAATGAGTTCAAATCAAGCTTCTTACATCGTGATTCATTCTGGTTTTATTAGTATCAAGAAGAAATTGGCTAATCTCCAAAAAGGGTTAACTAGGATCATTTCGGTTAAAAGTGGGATAACTTCTTCATCATAAGTCCAATGATTTTGATTCAACTTCAGGATGATTCTACACTGATTTATGAGTCCAAATCAAGATTATTACATCTTGATTCATTCTGGTTTGATTAGAAACAAGAAGAAATTGCCAAATCTCCATACACGGTAAACTGGAATCACTTCGGTTAAAAGTGGAATAAAATCTTCATCATAACTCCTATGATATTTATTCAACTTCAAGGTTATTATCCACTGATTTATGAGTCCAAATAAATCTTCTTACATCTTGATTCATTCTGGTTTGATTAGAATCAAGAAGAAATTGTCAAATCTCCAAACAGGGTAAACTGGAGTCACTTCGGTTAAAAATAGGATTACTTCTTCATCATAACTCC
>CAJHQQ010004014.1:0-34260 GCA_905132885.1 Moricandia moricandioides | reverse complement strand
ATCTGATCGTTCTGATCTGCATCGAGTGCTGGTTCCATGGACTGAGGCGCATCACAAAGGGCCTTTCCTTTCGATTTGACGAGAAATAAAACTTTAACCACCAATGTACACAGTCAGAGTTGGTGGTAATGATGGTTTTTGGAGGATGGGACGGAGATTGATGTGTCTAATTTCTCGATTGAGGTAGAAGAAGAGGAGTTGACCATGGAGGTGGAAGTCACAGAAGTCTCAATCAGTTCGATATTAGGTAAATCGTTGTCACGAACTATCAAGCTATGCAGATCCATCTTGGAGAGGGAAGTAGTGGTCTTGCTTGACAGTGGGAGACCCATAATTTTGTGTCGAAGGAGTTTGTGAAGTCGCTGAACCTGGGGACTAACAACACTCCTGAGTATAGAGTATTGACAGCAGGAGGTATCACAATCAGAGGCGCTGG
Source organism: Moricandia moricandioides (assembly GCA_905132885.1). Lineage (NCBI taxonomy): Eukaryota > Viridiplantae > Streptophyta > Magnoliopsida > Brassicales > Brassicaceae > Moricandia > Moricandia moricandioides. Next base: position 33,824 of record CAJHQQ010004014.1, on the reverse strand, counting down.
TATGGGTAGTGAGCTGGATTTAGTGTTGCAAGAATGCACAATTAACTCTACTTTTTTACCATCAGATTTGGGAAGCGCTGATGTAATTTTTGGGATGCAATGGCTTTAGAGACACTGGGAAATATAAAGGTCAATAGGAAGTTACAGATCCTTAAGTTTAAGGTGGGATCAGAGAAGTGTACCTTACAAGGTGACCCGAGTCTATGTTGTGCTGAAATCTCTATCAAGTCCATTTGAACACAATGCAGCACGAGGGTGAAACAATGCTGGTTGAGTATAATGGGATGCAGATTGAGGAGATTGACACTGGCGTATCTTTATTGGTTTTATAGCAGATGGAAAACATTTTGGATGAGTTTTCTGGAGTATTTGCGGAACCTAGAGGTCTTCCACCATCACGGGGAAAGGGGCATGCCATTGTGAAAGAGTGGTTCTATCCTTGTAAGTGTAAGGCATACTCGACCTCCCTAGCCCGAAGAATAACCAAGAAGTCCAAATTTTAACTGGCCGAATTGCAGTGCTCAATCGATTCATCTCCCGATCCACAAATAGATGCCTCCCTTTCTATGAACTCCTGAAAGGGAACAAAAAGTTTGTCTGTAAAGAGAAATACGAGGAGGTGTTCGGTCAGCTGAAGAAATGCCTTACAACTCCCCCAGTGCTATGCAAACCTGAAGACGAAGATACACTCTCCTTATACATCGCCGTTTCCTCGGCAGCCATCAGCAGCGTTCTCAACAGAGAAGATCGAGGCGAAAAAACCGATCTTCTAGATAAGTAAATGCATCACCAACCTGGAGAAAAGATACCCGACTCTAGAGAAAATGGCTCTTGCTGTCGTAACGTTGCTTCCAGTCACATTCGATCGAAGTATTGACCAATCAGCCCCTTCAAACCATAATGCCGAACACCAATCAGTCATGAAGACTAACAAAATGGGCGATCGAGGTAAGGAGCATGAGATAACCTACAAGAACCTGAAGACTCCCAATTCCCAGGTTTTAGCCGACTTCCTAATCGAACTCGCTCAAGATCTCGAGCAGGATCTCGTTTTGTCAAGCCAAAACTGGATCCTGCATGTGGCCGGCTCCGCTACAAATAAAGGGTCAGGCGTGGGAGTCCATTTTCTTTGGATTCTTCGCTTCTAATAATGAAGAAAAATACGAGTCGCTATATGTGGGACTTTACCTAGAAAAAGCCGTCACGGCATGATGACTTAGCGCTTACTGTGACTTGCAACTACTCGCAAGCCAATTCAGCAGCGATTACAATGCTCATAATGAATGAATGGACGCCTACCACAAGCTCGTACAAGACCTCGGCAGGGAATTTGAGTTGTTTGAGCTCAACAAAGTCCCCAGAAGAGAGAACATACGTGCTGATGCCCTTGCAGCACTAGGAAGGAAGCTACATGACCAAGTTAAACAAACGATTCCCATACATCGAATCAAGAAAACCGTCCAGACATGAAGCCTCATCGTAGGTCCTATTAACAACACGATGGACATGAAGCAAGATTATACCACAGAGCAGTCCGAACAATCAATCTCGGATAGGTGAAGGGAGTTCATCGACTACCTCGCAGATGATAAACTGTCCGTCAAGAAATGAGCCGCATGACGAGTAAAGACACGCGGTACCCACATCGTCATCGATGGGGACCTTCACCGTTGGACTGCCAATAAAGTCCTTCTCAAACGTATAAATGGTGAAGAAACCAGACTCCTCATGGAGGAAACACACGAAGGCACGGTTGGGAACTATTCATGAGGAAGAGCCGTGGCCCTGAAAGTCAAAAGCGTTCACTTTTACTGGATAATTATCCGTTGTCCGACAGAACGGTTAAGTACAATGAATGCACCATATCCATTCATGCAATGGGTTATGGACATTATCGGCACAATAACGAATTCCCGGCAACAACGATTCGTTCTGGCCCAGACCGACTAATTCACAAAATCTATTGAGGCATATTCGTTTGTCCAAATCACTGACAAAGAAGTTCAGGGTTTCGTCTGGGAAAACATTATTTGCCGACACGGTCTACCCTACGAAATCATCACCGAAAACGGATCCTAATTCATATAGAGTAAATTCAGCGAGTCATGTGACAAATGGTGAATCCGCCTGAACACTTCAAGCCCGAGATACCCGCAAGGCAATGGCCAAGCCGAGGCATCAAACAAAATGATCATCAATGGAATAAAAACGCCTTAATTTAAAGAAAGGACGTTGGGCCAACGAGTTGGATGGAGTCTTGTGGTCACACCGAACAATGCTGAGCAGAGCGACAAAAGTGACTCCATTCTTGTTGGCCTATGGTGTCGAGGCAATGGCTCCTGCCGAAGTACATGTCACAAGATTCCGACGCTCTACAATGCCCAAAACATTAAGTTGAATTGCGAGATGCTACTCGATGCCTTTGCCGAAATCGAAGAGAGACACAGCAGCCTTATCCCGCTCCAAGTCGGTTTTCTCGTGTTCCAAAGAAGCCGTTTCCCACTGGAGTCCTTCCATCACTGCCCGAACGATTTTCAGCTCGGTTTCAAGACCGTCAGCTTTCTTCTTCTGAGCTTTAGTCCAAATGAAAATACGGTCCCTTTCATGGATAACTTTCTCGGACGAGGCATGAACTCATCCTTTAGGCGGGCGATACACCTGTCCCTGGACTCGACCATCTTCTCGTACCTACCCAGCTGGACGAGTGTCTTCTTCAGCTCCGTATTGCACTTCTCCACCAAAACTTTCATACTACCTTCGATCTGCACAATAGAATAAAATCGCTCAGGACCGAGACCCCATGAAAAAAAGAGAGAAAAGTAGTTAAAATCACTCACCAGCAATGAGACCCAGGCAACATCGATGTAAGTGTCTTTGAACACTAGATTGTTAATGGACGGCATATCATTCGGCCCACTCGGTGCATCGATCGTTGTTGTAAGCCAGTGGGGTGTCTCCGTTGTAAGTAAACTCGATGGACTGCAGAACGACAACCATCCGACGGGCGACACCATTCTTAACATCAGCACCCGCCTTCTTAGCATCCGGCCCCTCAGAAATCGACACCATATGACGGCCTGAGGCGGGCCCTCTTGGTCTGTTGCAATGGGAGGATATTCCCTTGACCTTGTTTTACCCTTCTTCTTGGGCTCGGGAGCCTCTGCATCAAGACTCGCCTCCTCGACCCCCGAACCAACAACAGCAGGAACCATCTCCGACTGAGGATCCGTGTGTTCCAGTTCCTCAAGACCCATTCTGTCAATCATCGCCATCAGATCGACGCCAGATGACCGCAACTGACCTTCAACCACAACACTGAGATCCGACAAAGCTTTCATCTTTTGGGCTCTACTCATTCGTTGCTGCTCTTATCTCGAGAAAAGTGATAGTCGTCTTTTACTGGAAACAATTTGGGAAGGTAAGTCAGAAGCTCAATCACCTGCACAAGCCGACAAAAAAAAAGAGTCAAGTTCGGCAACAAAAAGAAAAGAGAGGAATGTAAACAAGTAATAGAACAGATTAACATCTAGTGATGCGTTCCAAGGATCAGCAAACTCTCTACTCACTTATGCAGGCCAATGTTGATGGCTGAGCACTGATAAAGCCTGAGTGTTATCAAAGAAGCCCTATGGGTAATCAATCGTATTCGGGTGACCAAGTGCACTACAAAAAAAACTGGTTACTACCATGACAAAGAATATTTAGCCAAAACCGGTAATCTACCGATACGATAATTCCAAAGAACTCAGAAAATGTTGTGCTTCAAACGAGGATTTGTCAGACTTGATATAGAAGTAATAGTGCTGCCAGCCAGTCTTCTTGTTTGGATGGCGATGATTATGTTGTAGTTCGGCCGCATCTTCACTGATTACAAACCGTCCGGCATCTGCCTTATGAAACATAATGCCTCAAAAGTCCGTACGCTCAGCAATATATCGATTTCAGCTGCCATCACCATCAGAGCGACTGCGATACAGAAGTAACCATTCAGGTACTTGCTGATGGCCACGTCCCGACGAAAGACATACAATGTGATTAGTCGGGGTATGGGGAACAAAATTTTTGTATCCTTCTGAAAGTACGACTCATACACGCATTGATACCCCACTGGTGGGGACCAGGTGATACACTAAAAATGAATCCTTGCTACTGTCAAGTTAACAGTTGTAATTATAGTACTTTAGATTCAAATCCAGAGGACCAGTCTACACTTTATTTCTATGAGTTTTAAATTCAAGCTAAGAAGAAAATATGGTTTTAAGATTTAGGTGACTTAGATGACAAGTAAATAAGGATGGTTAAATGCGATTTGATATGAAAGCTGACCTAGGGTTTAATGCGGGTATTGATTTAGCCAAACAATTATTCAAGCACAGGTTTACACAATCTAGAACATCGGATCTCTCAACTGATCCAACCCACTGTCGTGGTGATTGATCCTTTGCGAGCAGGCCGGATCACCTAAGCTGTCGCTTGGGATCAGGGGCGGCTGCAAGCTTTAGAGTTCATGTCCGATCTAGTTCACTTAATGCTCTAATATCTACTTTCGCTGATTAAAGACACTAAGCTCATTCAATATAGGTCAAGTTATCTCCTGCGTGGTTAGCTAGGCGATGAACAGCAGTTCTAGCATTAAGTGATCAAGTTAATGCAAGCAATAAGATTGATATGAATGAAGAATCCAATGAATGATGCTTATCTATGTTTGGCTTGTTTATCAATACCCTAAAACCCTAGGCGAGCCAGATGACTACTCAATCATGATGCAGTGAAACAAAGACATTAAATCTGAAATAAACTGCATAAGATAAGAGTAGAAAAACAAAGGGTTCAGGATGATCTTCTCTAGGAAAGATGGAGCCTTCTCCCTTACAATTGCAAATCACCAAAACAAGTCTAGGTCTCTTGTCAAAACTAGCGTAAGAAAAAGAAAATAATAGAGGAGGTCTTTTTATAGGGAGGCGCCAATAGGTAGAAGAAAATTAGGGCAACAGGGCTTTAATTCCCGAAATAGGAGTATCCATATTCGTCTGGAACAGTCATCGGGATCACCCGTCCGCCTGTTCCGCTCGAGAACAGTCTCGGGACTGTTCTTCTTGAGTGTTCTCCGCAGGATTACTCCAAAAAGACATCTTTTCTTCATGTGCCCTTTCTTTACTCTTCTATCAACTCCAGACCTGAAAAAGACCACAAGGGACTAGACTAACACGGTTTAGAGTCCTGAATCAAATGAAAACATATATACAATGATGTGAAAAACACCATATATCAATTCCCCCAGACTTAGATCCTTGTTTGTCCTCGAACAAGGCAAGTATCAAGAACAGGGAGAAAGGTTTGAAAGTGTGGGAACTCGCTTATTCTCAGTAACCATACTCTTACCACGAATCTCTGAACCATACAAGAAGATAGCTAGGACCTCTTACACTTACTGAAACCCCCTGACTGCTGTTCGAAAATCGGCTCCATACTCTACATCTCAAACCTGAAAAAGCAACACTATCGAGACAAAACTCCCTACATTCATTAAGATCAGCGTGAGCTTCTTGTCACAGGCACTACTTAGGGTAGACGGGCTAGGTGTTAAAACAGGCTGTTTCAGTGTTTGAGTGGTGGAGCTTAGAGTGTTTAGGGGTTACCAATTTTTGAGGTGGATGCAGGATATCGCACAAAACTGCAGGAGAGGACGGATCCATTGATGTCCACAGCTCTTACTCACTTCTGCTCTGATCAAACCGGCTGTTCTCCAGTTGGATCACCTTATCTGACTGCTCCTCTCATAAACACTCGCTCTTCCTTACTCCATCTATGGTACTGGATCATTACACCTTTCCCAGTGGCATAATCATATATACATTCATCCCCTTTCTCGTCACTCAAAGAAAATCTTTTTTTTTTTTTTTTTTGAAATAAACTTATACACAATGATTGAGTAGTGACGAGAGAAGGAGGTAACAATTAGTTTTGGGAGCCACTGGTGGTTTTTACCTCAACTCTCTGACTTGTTCTTCTTATTAGTGGATCAGACGTCTGACTGTTCTCCATTCATGGATCAGGCATCTGACTGATCTTCTCTTCATCGTGTTCCTTCCTCCTCTTCTGAATGATTTAGCATCGATGAGTAAGAGGCTGTGTCGATCCTTTCCTCTCCAACCTTTTTGCACATATCTGCATATATAACATAGGAAAAACAAGTGCATGTGGGTGGAATAAAGGTTAAGGTGCAAGGTGGGAACTAGCTAAAGATGAGCTAGCCACTCAGGAACAGCAAGAGGGATGAAAAGGGATAAGAAGTCCTGAGTGTAGGTCTCGTTTCCCTGATCTAATGCCCACAACAAGAAGAATTTAAAGTCAAAGTTAGGTCCAAGTTAGGTGGAGTTAAGTCTACCCAGTGTAACCTGATCAGTAGAGAACTTCTGGAGAGTCTAATGAGAAATGTCAGGGTGTTCCAGGGCCATGTATGGGTCGTTCGCCACTGCTAAGGTCACTGAATAAGAAAGTTAGAGCACGAGGTGGTTAAAATAATATCACACAATAAGGTCCTCGTTCCCACAATAGTTCAGACTGACTCGATCCTAAAGCAAAACTCAATAAAACATTAAAATGACACAAGAACAAGGACTGACTCAAAGCACACAAATGCTCCCCCAGACTTAGATCACACCATCCCTGGTTGTGATAGAAAAAGGAGGAACAAAAACACACAAATATAAATAAAGCATGAAAAATAAATAGTTCAGATGGATAAAACAATGGGATAGAAAGTAGTCCTGAGGGACTCATTCAGAGCCGCCGCTCTCGTCACCAGTCGTCCTCCTGTTCCTTGGCAGTCGATCATCTCCTGTTCCAGCTGGTTCCTTGCCTGGTCGCCGACTTCTCTGAGGTTCCGCCTGACTGCTCTGTCCTGAGAAACAACCGCCAGTGATCATGTTCAGGATCTTCTTCATGAGGCTGTTGTTCTTGCGCTGAGAGTCCACCATCCACTTGCGGTAAGCTGTGTCATCTTCCAGGTCGAGATGTGGGTCCAAATCAAACTCGCCCCCATCTGTTGGAGTGATATCCTCCACATCATCCATAGCAGCATCACGGGTTGGGGGCTTTGGATCGGCGCAGAGGAGCTCCCTTGCTGGGAGGAATGTGATGTTCTCCTTGGTGCTGAAATCAGTGAGACCTGGCAATGGGAGTTTGATGAAGAATGTCTCTCCGCTCTTGTCGCAGAACTGATAGGTGGTCTCATCGCGCAGAACATGACAGGAGATGAGGTAAGCTGTGTCCACGAACTCCCTGTCAGTCACAACTGTGTAGTTGCGGAGGTTAACGTTGACCTTGGAGAATAGTGGGGTGAGGAGACTGCCGCATCTGTCGGTTTTATCCTGGGTCCGGATCAACTGCGCACCACGTTCGCAGAACATGGAGATGAGGAAGAAACCAGGGTTTGTGTTCACCGTTTTTATTGGGGTGGCTCTGTCCCTGCGCAGCTCATCTTCAACTCCAATATACAGCATCTGGAGTTCATCAGTCCTGACCTTTGAGGTAGACTCCTTGGCGAACAGGACATTGGAAAGAATCTTGGCGAGGATCCTCAAAGTCGGGTTCCTGATGTGCGATTGGTACGCTTTCCGGGAGATGAACGTACCGTTGGCAATTAAGTTCCAAAAGGCATGCTGTGGAGTGAATTTCTTATCCACCGTGACCCCTGGTGGATCATCTGGGATCTCATGGAGGTCATTGAGTTCGTCCAAAGTGACAGAGCATAACTTCCCATCAGCCATGAAGGTGAAGGAGCAGGTCTCATACGAGGGGTTCTCCGGGTCGGTGAACCTGATTTCGGCAGTTGCAAGTACTTGGCGCACGAGATCCGGGTAAAGGTCATATTGGCGGTTGCAAAGAGCGTGGATGCCCATGACCTGGAGAGCTTCAAACACGTCCGTATCAAGTCCTAGGTCTGCGTAGGACTTAGTATCAGCGAATCGCGTGGGCAAGATGTTTGCTTCCAAGAGTTTGTTGTATCGGGCTGCCGATTCCCTATCCCAACCCTCACAGTTATAGTCCAGCAGATTAGGATCCTGGAGGTTGATGGGTTCGCCTTCGGCTTTGGGCCATGGGTGGGATGCAGGACGGCTCGAGGTGGGTGGAGTGTGTCTCGCTGAGGGTGGTCGCGGGAGAGATCTTTTGGTGCGAGGCGGCATCTACGATGAGTAAACATAAACATGTTATTAGCATCAGTCCTCTGATTCAATTAGCAAAGAGATATAAGTGCAGCTAATCAATGGGCCAAGCAATCGAACATCACTGAAACCAATAGCAAACCCGATTCAGTATATAGAACAACTTATCAATCTGTTCGAATCGGAGCAATGCAACCCACAGAGTGTTCCCAAAACTCAGAACAGTCAAACCCAAATCGATAGCAAAATCAGATCAAACAGAATGTTCTCATCTTCAACATCGATTTCAATAAGCAACCATAACATGCAATCGGTTCATCTCTTTTCAAGTTTGTGATTTCTATCCTAGTATTGTAGATAACACAGTTTAGAACCATTTATCTAGGATAAAACAAAATCAAAAAGAAGATTAGAGAGATGGGGTTAATGTTTCGCGAATTGCATGTGAGGGGGGGGGGAGACTTTCAATCCGCGATTTACCTTTCCAGTTGGCGAGTTCCTGTGAAAACAAACCACACTTGCCAAGAATTGAGTAGTAAGAACCGAAAATCAAGCAAGAGATGAAGGAATTAAGTGAAATGATTTTAGGGTTCTTGAGGGAAAAGGGAAAGTGGTGCGGCGAGAGGGGGAAGTAGTGGGGAGTTGGTTAGGGTCGGCCTTAAATAGGCAGAACCTTAACCGCTTCCTCTTCTTTTTTATGTATATATATTTTTTAATCTGATTACTTACCTGGAACAGTCGAGTGGAACAGGCACCTGATTGTTCCGCCGAAGTAACTCAGTTTTTCTTGTTTTTATGACCTGCAAATTAAAATCTAACAAAACAAAAACATAGGAAAAGAGAAGTTATATACATACCAGTGGGTTGCCTCCCACCAAGCGCTTGGTTAACGTCACTAGCTTGACTTTGATGAGCCGATCAGGCTGGAGAAGGATCGCCTAAGGGTATTTCTACTCCTTCTGCGATTGGTGTGTCAGCAAGATAAGGCTTGAGACGCTGACCATTAACAACAAATTCTCCACCTCTTGTGTCCAGCAACACAACAGCTCCATAAGGACGAACCTCCTTGATAGTGAAAGGTCCAGACCATTTCGATTTAAGCTTTCCAGGGAATAGCTTCACTCGAGAGTTAAAGAGCAAGACTTGATCATTCGGTGCAAAGCTCCTGCTAATGATCCGTTTGTCATGGAATGCCTTAGTCTTCTCTTTGTAGATCTTAGAACTCTCATAGGCCAGATGCCTGATCTCCTCCAACTCGTGAAGTTGCATGGTTCTCCTCTCCTTGGCCGGTTTGATGTCGAAGTTTAGTAGTTTAACAGCCCAAGCTGCCTTGTACTCTAGTTCCACAGGTAGATGACACGCCTTGCCATAGACCAGATGATAAGGAGTGGTCCCTAATGGTGTCTTATAGGCGGTTCTGTATGCCCAGAGAGCATCATCCAGTTTGAGAGACCAGTCCTTACGGGTAGTATTAACTGTTTTCTGCAGGATGTTCTTGATTTCTCTGTTTGAGACTTCCACTTGACCACTTGTCTGGGGATGGTAGGCGGTTGCAACCTTGTGCTTCACCCCGTTCTTGCTCAGCAATCCTTGGAACAGTTTGTTGATGAAGTGTGATCCACCATCGCTTATTACCACTCTAGGAACTCCAAATCTTGGAAAGATGATGGAGGTGAACATCTTGGTTACGACCTTTGCATCATTGGTTGGACTAGCAACGGCTTCTACCCATTTGGAGACATAGTCTACAGCAACCAAGATGTACTCATTCTTATGAGAAATTGGGAAGGGTCCCATGAAATCGATTCCCCAACAGTCGAACACTTCCACTTCCAAGATGTAGTTCTGAGGCATCTCGTTTCTCTTGCTCACACTACCCATCCTTTGGCAGGAGTTGCATCGTGATATAAATGCATGAGCATCCTTAAACATAGTGGGCCACCAGAACCCGGCTTGGAGTATCTTGGAGACTGTCTTGAAGGTAGCAAAATGACCAGCATAGGAGGAACCGTGACAGTGGTGAAGTATCCCTGGAATGTCAGCCTCTGGAACACATCTCCTGAAGATCCCATCCTTACCTTGACGATACAAATACGGCTCATCCCAAAAGTAATGCCTTGCTTCCCTTAGAAATTTCCTCTTCTCATTCCCAGTGAATTTCAGAGGTTCCTTTTCAGCAGCCAGGAAGTTAGCAATCTCAGCAAACCATGGAAGATTCGGATACTGCTTCTGGATCACTGTTATGAATTCATCATCTGCGCTGGAACAGTCCTTGCTGACAGGTGATGACTGTTCCGCAGTGCTCAGACCAATCATGTTGACATACTCCATCGGCTGTTCCTCATCAAGAACTGTCTCATCCGACACTTTCATCCTGGAAAGGTGATCTGCTACTCCATTATCAACCCCCTTCTTGTCTCTTATCTCCAGGTCAAACTCTTGGAGCAAAAGAATCCACCTCAAAAGCCGTGGTTTAGCATCCTTCTTCGTGAGCAGGTACTTGAGAGCTGCATGGTCAGTGTGCACGATTACCTTTGATCCCACTAGGTAGGATCTGAACTTCTCAAACGCATAGACGATGGCCAGGAGCTCCTTCTCTGTAGTTGCATAGCGACACTGAGCCTCATCCATTGTTCTGCTCGCATAATAGATCACGTGCAGTTTCTTTTCTTTTCTCTGTCCTAAGACTGCTCCCACTGCAAAATCACTTGCGTCTGTCATGATCTCAAAAGGAAGATCCCAGTCTGGAGGTTGAACAACCGGTGCACTGACTAGAGCCCCCTTGATCGCATGGAACGCAGCTAGACAGTCGCTATCAAATGAGAACTGGGCTTCTTTGCAGAGCAGCCGAGTGAGTGGTCTAGCAATCTTTGAGAAATCCTGGATGAATCTCCTGTAGAAACCATCATGTCCTAAGAAGCTCTGAATTCCCTTCACTGTGGTAGGCGGCTGTAGACTCATCATGACCTCAATTTTTGCCTTGTCAACCTCGATGCCTTTTTCTGATATCTTATGTCCTAGAACAATCCCATCTCTGACCATGAAGTGACACTTCTCCCAGTTCAGCACAAGATTCTTTTCCTCGCATCGCTTCAGTACCCTGCACAAGTTTGACAAACATACATGAAAGGAGTTTCCATAGACGCTAAAATCGTCCATAAAAACCTCCATTATGTCTTCGATTAGATCTGTAAAAATTGACATCATGCAGCGCTGGAAGGTCGCTGGGGCATTGCACAAACCGAATGGCATCCTTCTGTAAGCGTATGTTCCGTAGGGGCATGTGAAGGTTGTCTTCTCCTGATCGTCGGGGTGGATGGGAATCTGAAAGAAACCTGAATAACCATCTAAAAAGCAATAGTAAGGGTGGTTAGCCAATCTTTCAAGCATTTGATCAATGAAAGGAAGTGGGAAGTGATCCTTGCGAGTTGCTGCATTTAATTTACGAAAATCAATGCACATGCGATGACCAGTGACTGTTCTAGTAGGGATCAGTTCATTCTTTTCATTTGTTATAACAGTGATCCCACCTTTCTTAGGTACTACATGAACAGGGCTAACCCACTTACTATCAGAAATCGGATAGATTACACCAGCCTCTAGAAGTTTCATTATCTCTTTCTTTACAACATCTTTTAGATTCGGGTTTAACCTCCTCTGATGTTCCACAGAAGTCATCGATTCATCCTCTAGGTGTATTCTATGCATGCATAAATCAGGTGAGATGCCAGGTATGTCAGCTAGAGAATAACCTAATGCTTTACGATATTTTCTCAATTCACATAAAAGCAGAGCAGTCTCAGCATTGTTCAGGTCAGCGTTCACAATGACATGATATGTAGAGTTAGGTCCAAGGAACGCATACCTGAGCCCTTTAGGAAGGGGTTTGAGTTCTACCTTTGGAGCTTTCAGCTCGCTCCAGGAATCATCAGTCTGAGATGCTGGAACAGACGGGGTTTGAGTCGAGGTTGTTCCGGCTGGATGGCTGGTCTCGCTGTTCTCCCCCAGACTTAGATTCGCCACTAACCTTTCCATACTCCTAGTTGAATCAAGGAGCTTGGCATAGGCATCAGCATCGATATTTTCTAAACTCTGCTCAGCTTCAGCTCTGATTAAGGCGAGCTCAAGAGGATCATCTGTTAGAATCTCCTCAATCATCCCTTCATGTGGTTCCAGAGGATCGCTCTCTTCCTGGACAGTGAAGGTCTGTCCATCCAACATTGGTTTCTTCAGCATCTGATTCATCTCAAACGTCATCACAATATCACCCAGATGGAGGTCGATCTTCCCTTGTCGGACATCTATGATGGCTCCAACAGTGCATAGGAACGGTCTACCCAGGATCAGGGGATCCTTCGACTCTTCCTCAAGTTCCAGAACAACGAAATCAGCTGGGACAAGTGTGTTTCCAACCAAGACTTGCAGATCTTCAAGGATTCCAACTGGTGATTTCACTGAGCGGTCAGCAAACACTAAAGACATCCTGGTAGGTTTGAAATTTGTGTACCCAAGACGCCTAGCAACAGAGTACGGCATCAGGTTTATGCTTGATCCTAAATCAACGAGTGAACAGGAGAAGACTGTTCTTCCAATCTGGATTGAGAGGACAAATTTCCCTGGATCACCCTGTTTCTTGATCTTCCGATTCTGGAGCACGGCACTACACTCCTTTGAAACAACCATGAATTCACTATCATCAGATACCTTTCCCGAGATCAGTCCCTTTACAAAGCTTCGCATGGATGGTATCATCTGGATCGCACTCATCAAAGGGAGTCTGACTGTGAGATCCTCTAACATCTTTCTGCACTTCATCTCCTCTTTATCCTTACGAGTAGCTTTTACTGGAACAGGGTAGGGTGCCTTAGGAACATACTGACAAGCGGGGGAAGGGTTAGCAGTAGGAGGAGCAACTTCAGCAGGTCGCTCTTCGTCAATCGAAACAGTCTCAGTAGGCTGTTCTTCCTTTTCTTCATCTGTGGGCACAGCTTCAGGTGGTTGTTCCGACTTCTTCTGTTTCCCTTTCTCAGTGGCTGTATACTTCTTATGTGCTGGGTCAGTAAGCGGCCTTCCACTCCTTAGTGTGACAGCATTACACTCCTTAGGATTTTTATCTGTTCTCGCAGGGAGTGTTCCTTGCTGTCTCTTCACATTTTCGGCAGTCTGAGCAATCTGGATGTCCATCTGTCTCATGTGACTGGAAACCTGACCGTACTTAGCACTAAGGTCATCAAACATATGGTTCATCCTTCCATTGATGTCTGTCGTGACCTGATTCAGTGCTTTGCCTTGCATTTGCTGTCCTTGGAGCAGCTGCTGCATCATCATAGCAAGACTCTTCATCTGATCTTTGGGAGCAGCCTGTGCGAGTGGAGTAGACTGCTGGTTAGTCGGTTGCTTCTGGGCATGAAATTGGTTGTTCTGCGGCTGGCTGAGAACAAAGGTCCTTCCCTGATAGTTCTGGTTGTTGTTCCTCTGATATCCAGTATTTTGGTTCTGGCTGTTCTGAGGGTTATCAGCCGCTCCATCTGCCTTAGGATTATTGAACAGGTGAGGATTGTTCCTGACATTGTGGTTCGGGTTGTAGTTCTTGAACTGCCATCCCTGCCCATTCACATAGCTCACTTCATTCATATCCTCAGCAGACTGTTCTGCTTCTTGTTTACCATCTGCTGCCAGTTTTTCTGCTGTAGCTTCTTCCATGATGAACACATGGTTTTGATGGCTCTTAAGCAGCTGATCCATCTTAGCTGTCAACTCATCGATCCTGCTGTGGTCAACACTGTTCACCTTCTCAGTCCGATCATTATCCTTGTTGCTATCAGCAGAACTTGAAGCCATATTCTCAAGCAATTTGAAGGCACCTGGGGTTGATTGAGTCATGAAATCTCCATTACTGGCTGAGTTTAAAGCGTTCCTGGCTTCCCATCCCATTCCATCGTAGAACACTCCAAGGAGGTAGTCATCCTCAAAACCATGATGAGGGCAGTCTCTACGGTAGAGGTTGAATCTATCCCAGGCATCACATAATGGCTCATTAGCATGCTGTTTGAATGATGTGATCTTGTGCCTTAGGGATGCGCTCTTGGACTTCGTGTAGAAGTGGGTGAGGAAGGCAAATCAGACCTGTTCCCAGGTGGTGAGTGATCCGGTTGGTAGAGAATCGAGCCAGCGAGCAGCTTTCCCATCCAGAGAAAAAGGGAACAGAGTACACTTGATGTAATCTGGTGGCACTCCGTTCGCTTTTGTGAACCCGCACATCTTTTCGAAGTTCTCGATATGATCAATAGGGATTTCCGCAGGGAGCCCATTAAAGATCTTTCTCTGTACCAGGCTTATGAGAGCAGGTTTGATCTCAAAGTCTTGACGAGTGCAGGGTGGAGGTGTGATGGCAGAGCATGTAGCAGGTAAGTTGTGGAGAAGGTTTCTCTGCCCTATTGGAACAGCTTCTTCCCGCTGTTGTTCTTGCTGCGGCTGGTTCTGAGCTGCTTGCGCTGCAGTGGCTTGCTGTGTTTGGATGGTTGCTTGCATCTGCGTCATTTGTTGTTGCATTAATGCGATTGCAGCTGCAAGTTCATCCTGATTGCCTGGATCGGCCATTGTGGTGGTCGTAGGCCTTTGTTGACGGTTCTGTCTTTCTAATCTCGCTAGTTCCTCGTTACTGAATTGTTGTAATGGTCCTTGTGTATTTCTCCGAGTATGTCTACTGGTCATACACCTGGATCATGAGCTGCAACAAGAAAATAAAAATGAGTTAGATATCTTAGACTAGATATAAAACCGAGAAGTAGAGGTAAAAATCTGGTCCCCGGCAACGGCGCCAAAACTTGATACACTAAAAATGAATCCTTGCTACTGTCAAGTTAACAGTTGTAATTATAGTACTTTAGATTCAAATCCAGAGGACCAGTCTACACTTTATTTCTATGAGTTTTAAATTCAAGCTAAGAAGAAAATATGGTTTTAAGATTTAGGTGACTTAGATGACAAGTAAATAAGAATGTTTAAATGCGATTTGGTAAGAAAGCCGACCTAGGGTTTAATGCGGGTAATGATTTAGCCAAACAATTATTCAAGCACAGGTTTACACAATCTAGAACATCAGATCTCTCAACTGATCCAACCCACTGTCGTGGTGATTGATCCTTTGCGAGCAGGCCGGATCACCTAAGTTGTCGCTTGGGATCAGAGGCGGCTGCAAGCTTTAGAGTTCATGTCCGATCTATTTCACTTAATGCTCTAATATCTACTTTCGCTGATTAAAGACACTAAGCTCATTCAATATAGGTCAAGTTATCTCATGCGTGGTTAGCTAGGCGATGAACAGCAGTTCTAGCATTAAGTGATCAAGTTAATGCAAGCAATAAGATTGATATGAATGAAGAATCCAATGAATGATGCTTATCTATGTTTGGCTTGTTTATCAATACCCTAAACCCTAGGCGAGCCAGAAGACTACTCAATCACGATGCAGTGAAACAAAGACATTAAATCTGAAATAAACTGCATAAGATAAGAGTAGAAAAACGAAGGGTTCAGGATGATATTCTCTAGGAAAGATGGAGCCTTCTCCCTTACAATTGCAAAATCACCAAAACAAGTCTAGGTTCCTTGTCAAAACTAGCGTTAAAAAAAGAAAATAATAGAGGAGATCTTTTTATAGGGAGGCGCCAATAGGTAGAAGAAAATTAGGGCAACAGGGCTTTAATACCCGAAATAGGAGTATCCATATTCGTGTGGAACAGTCATCGGGATCACCCGTCCGCCTGTTCCGCTCGAGAACAGTCTCGGGACTGTTCTTCTTGAGTGTTCTCCGCAGGATTACTCCAAAAAGACATCTTTTCTTCATGTGCCCTTTCTTTACTCTTCTATCAATTCCAGACCTGAAAAAGACCACAAGGGACTAGACTAACACGGTTTAGAGTCCTGAATCAAATGAAAACATATATACAATGATGTGAAAACACCATATATCACCAGGGCCTCTAAGTGTATGTAGGAATGAGGAAGGTCACACCCACGGCCTTGCACTCCTTCAAACACATTGATACCCCACTGTCGGGGACCAAGGCCTTTAAGTGTTTGGCGAGATCGGGTCTCTCCTACGTTCTTCCAAGATTGTCCCTCCATGTTCGAGCGACACAGTAACTTGAGAGCTAGAGCCTGGAGTTCATCAAAGATTCCGCCCGGTTAATAGCAAGTTGGAAGGAAGTCATGACGAGTTGACTGACTCCCCTCATCTCCAGGAGCATCAATGGCAGCATGGCCATTTTTTCCCCTAACTAATCACACCAGGTCAACGATTAAAAGCCTCTGCGACAGATCCCTGTCACAGTGTCCCTCATTGCCTCTGGATGAGTCGAGTGTAATTCATCGAGAGAATTAAATCAGCCGCGATCTCTCTAACATGCTCAACGTGGTAGCAACCGCCTTTCCTTTCTGCTCTCAGGATAGTCTCTATTTTGGCTGCATGATTTTTTTTTGAAAAAGCACTGCCTAATCTACAATAGAATCTAGAGAGAAGAGAGAAGAGGGATAGAGAGAAAATACCTGACAGAACAAACAAGAATAAAGACATCGAAGGAGGGGGGGGGGGGGGGGTCGTCTATCTATAAAGGAAAGAGAGGTGCGTTTTCCAGAGGCACCATCATTAGGTCTAAAAAGCCCTCGAAACCGCCCAAACTGCCCACAATTTTCCTCGTGACGTTTCGCTTCTCGGTCTAAACCTGTGAAAATCGAGAACCGGTCTCAACCAGTTGTCTTGGTTCGAACCGAAGCAAACCACGAGTCGAACAAAAGCTCTACCCCAGAAAGATGACAAGCGTTAGAGATGGGAAAAATGCACACACAAAAAAACACGCATGATGGGGTTGTCGGCACTGACGAAAATTTTCTTCAACAAGCTGTCTTAACTAACGGAATATTCCCCAGCGCCAGACAGACTATCCTACAGACCCAAACCACAAATTCATTGAGTTTGGCTACCGCTCACAAATGAACTGGGGGGGGGGGGGGGGTATTACTATATGAGGTGGATTATGTCCCTCCACAAGAACCATTAGATAGCAAGTCCTGCCCATCGGTCTGAAGCATCGGCTCGGCTCGGAGTATCCAAAGGAAGCGCATCAACTTGGCTAGAGACTGCTTTTAGCAGGCAAATAATTCTTTTAGCCGACTAACGAGGTCGAATAAAAGGTTCTGGCTCAATAGCTTAACTCGTTGGCCCGATAAGCCGACCCTACAAGATAAGACCCATCAGGACAAGATGACCTAGGGCAACAGAGGTACATCTATTTATATAAGGAGAATGAGATGCAACAAAAGAGGGGGAAACACACTTGGCGGATAAAATTAGGGCATCTTGTATTCTGCCGACTTGTACTTTCCCAACCAGATCTACGAGCACTGGTTTACTTCCGCCGATCATTTCCATATTTGTAAATCGGTAATCCTCTTTTCGACCTAATAAACACCTTTGTCACAAATCACCGACGAGTTTTGTCTCTCTTACACTCAGATCCGACCAAACTGGGTTCAAACATGAAGTTCATAGATAAATAAGAAAGAGATCAACAAAAATTTAAAGCGAAGGGAACATAACACTATCCATATATGCAAGGGGTATTAACACATATGGTATCTCTTCCAATTGATAGCTACAATGATTCCATAAACCATTAAGGAAACGAAATTGAGAACTCATCCAAATCACCTTAAAACTTAGAGAACTAGCAGCTTGATCCAACCAAGAACAAAAAACTTTACGGAACCAAACAAGCAGAAACATATAAAGAATACACACTGGTTGCAAGTATCGACAAAAAGAATCTATCGTACCTACAACCATACCCACAAAATCAGATACCACGGAAGGTCAAGATTTCAAAATGGTATCAACCTAAATGGATAGAAGAGAGCTCACCACTTGTCAGATACCACGGAAGTTTGAGATTTCAAAATGGTATCAACCTAAAAGAGAGAACACCACTTGAAATCGACACCTCTCATCGCCATGAGAGAGGTAGAGCAGAGTTAAATTCCGAAAGAAGCAGAAACTCTAAGAAAGTTTGATGATTGATCAGAAGTGCTTGAATACTGATTCTTACAATGTGTTATGTTTTATGGTAAAATTATATTCCTATTTCAATATAGTACATATTTTAAAGAGAATTACTTTGAGATATCTTTTTTAAGTTTTTGTTAAAAAATATAGTTTTCAATGGGAAAATGATCAAAATATATTTTATTAAATGGTGTAACCATAAATTTATAACTCTTGGGTTAACTAATCTAAACTAGGATTTAGAGTTATAGAGTGGAGTTTTGGAGATGGGGTTTAAAATTAAATAAAAATAACCAAAATATTAAAAAAAATTAAATATAAAATTCTATTTCGGTCATTTTTGTCTTGAGGGCTATTTTGTGAAAAAAAACTTAAAAAGGGCTATATGATAGATTTGCCATATTTTAAAGGGGAATTTTCCAAATATGACTCATAACTTGATTTTAAATGCAAAAGTATACCCAAACATCAATCAAATGCAAAATTATCTCAAAAGCCTTCTGAAATTACAATCAACCCCTTATGACCAAACAAAAAACCATAATTTATTTTTAAAAATATAACCCTGAGAAGTCTTCTGAGTTTGTGTAAGTCTTCTAGACGACTTCCTGGAAGTCGTCCAGAAGATTTCCTGGAAGTTCCAGGAAGTCGTCCAGACGACTTTTTGGAAGTCTTCGAGACGACTTCCCTAGAAGTCGTCTCATATAGTTGATCTTAAATATAATTTATAAATTTTATACAAAATCTATTTCAGGGTAAAAATTTGAAATAATGTAATTATAAACATTTATAAATGATATAAATTAAGATATAGTAAAATTGATTTATTTTCAACATAGATGAGTGAATGTAGTGAGTCATGGTAATGGTTTAGGGTTTGGTAACATATGTTGTAGTATTGTTAGGCTTAAGTTTTGGAAACTTAACATTTTTATTCAAAAATTAAATTTTTACCTATATGTATTTGGTTATGTATATATTAAACACTTTTTAATTTGAATTTGATTATAATAAAAAGTTTAGGTAGTTAATTAAGTTCAGAGTTTATATTTAGGGTCTAGACGACTTCCAGAAATTCGTCTGATGAATAATATTTACATCTGACGACTTCTGCGAAAATCTTCTGGGCGAATAGTAAATTTTGTAGACTTACCTAAAAGTCTTCTGAATCGAAAATGTTTAACTTTATTCGAATTTGTCTCCTTATATATAGAAAATTTACACAATCTCTCTTCCTCTCAAATGACTAAAAAAATGTATTGTTTCTCATTCTAAAACTCTCCAACCTCTCTCTAATCTTTTTGAACTTATAAACACCAAACTTTATATCAATTTCTCATTTTTATCTCATGTCTTTCTCACTATTTTTTTTTTGTTTTGCAGGTTTTTCATTACATGGTTCTCATCTTCCACTCCTTTAAAGGTAGATTTATAAATCATTTTTTTTTTCATTTGGTAACCCACTGTTCCTTATAGAACTTGTCTTTTAAAAACTCTTTTTGTTGTTTTAAGCTCTTACTTTTTTTTTGAAAATTTTCTATGTTTTGAAATCATTTGAGTGCTTTTAGATATGCATATTTTCAGATCTGAGACATATTTGGAAGAATTCCAGAGAAGTCTTATCGGAATATCGGAAGTCTTCTAACAGTTAACGCACTAGAAGACTTCCTTTTAATGTCGTCTAGAAGACTTCTAGGTCTTCTGGCAAAATTTTCTCCCATATCTCTTTTTCATAACAGATCTGAGCATTTAGGTAAATCTCCATGACAAAATTTTGGTAAGTCTCTAGTTGCTTAAAGCTCTTACTTTTTTTTCCAAACTAAAACTTTCTATTAATTTTATCATTTTTGTCTCATATCTTTCTCTCTAATCCATCTTGTTTTGCAGGTTTTTTATTACATTGTTCTCATCTTATACTACTTTAAAGGTAGATCTATTTTTTGAATATGCATTTTTGTGTGTTCTTTAAAGGTAGACATGTCCCATCTTCTACGCATTTTCTTTCTTTTGATTTCATTTGAACGTTTTCGGATTTGCAGGTTTTTCAGATCTTAGTAATACTTTGGAAGACTTCTGGAAGTCTTCTCGGAAGTCTTTTAGACGACTTTTAGGAACTCTTTTTGATAACTTCACAGAAGTCTTCTAACATATAATGTGCTAGAAGACTACCACAAAGTCTTCTGAGAGAATCTTCTCTCAAGTCAAGTGGAGTCCAAGCTTGTTTTGGTGGAGAAATGATCTATAATAATTTTGTTTGTGGTCATTTTGTAATTTGTAGGTGTACACTTTTAATTTTGAATCTTTTTGTAAATTTAAAGAGATGCTAATGAAAAAAAATTGGTAAATATATTCATGTCTACAAAGTTATCTTGCCAAAAATATATGACACTATTGAAGTTATGGATACAAATTTAATAGCAAAACATATTAATACAAAAAAGAGTCAAATTTACTACACCTAAGAGAAAAAAATTCCCAAGAAAACTTAATCAAATTCACAACATATCAAATATTACATAAATTCAAACATATAACAATTTCACTGGAAAGTCTTCTGAAGACTTCTAGGAAGTCTTCTGAAAAACTTAAATTTAAGGCGGAAATTATAAGCGGGAAATTAAAATTTAGGCGAAAAATTCAAAATTTAAGTGAAAATTGAAAATTTAAATTTCATGAAAGTTAAAAAGTATATCTTATGATCTAAGAAAATAAATTAAACCATATATCTTTAAGTTACTTAACAAGTTTACAAAAACTAACGTAGATGACTTCCTTGGAAGTCTTCCAGCAGAGTTACACGGAAGCCTTCTCATATTAGCTAAAAAAATTAACAAACATAAATATTGGTGAACTCATAATTAAAAACAATAAGGTCATTTTTTCAATTGAAAATTTACAAAGGAAGACTTCGAGAGAGGTCTACTTTACAGCAGTCTTCTTTAGAAGTCTTCCGTAGTAAATATTGCCTTACTTTTGTTTTCAAATTTTTTTTGAAACTACCAGAGAAGACCTCCCATTAAGTCGTCTAGGATAAGCAGGTTAGTTTTATATTTGACCAAATTGTTTCAGAAATTTGACTTTTTCCAGACGACTTAGAAGTAAGTCATCTAGCTGAAAATAAAACTTAAATATTTTAATATTAACTAGACGACTTATATGTAAGTCGTCTCAGGTTACTCTTGCAATTAGAAAATAAAACTTTAATGTTTACTTTTAACTAGATGACCTACGTGTAAGTCTTCCGGCAGACAACTTACATGGAAGTATTCTGTGATATCCAAGGTTTGACCAGAATATCGGAAAAAAATCCGGAAGACTTCTGTGTAAGTCGTCTACCGGAAGACATACATGTAGGTCGTCTGACTAAAATTAAATATTTAAGTTTTATTTTTCAAATGAAAAAGTAACCTGAGAGGAATTACATATAAGTCGTCTGGAAAAAGTCAAAGTTCTAACACAATTTGGTCAAATGCAAGACTAACCTGTTTATCCTAGACGACTTACCAGGAGGTCTTCTATGGTATTTTCGAGATTTTTTTGTTGACAAAGAAAACTGGAAGACTTCCAGATAAGTCGTCTCTAAAAATACATATAAAATTGAATTGCAAAACTAACCTCTGCATTGCCTAGACGACTTCCGTGTAAGTCTTCTACATCAAGAAGACTTACACAAAAGTCTTCTGGGCGAATAACAGATCAGCAAAAAAAATTATTTTATACCTTAAATTAGTGAGATAACTTCCTTAGCACACATAACTCTTCTCCAAGCACACATAAGCTCAAAAGAAAGCGACCCACCAAGAATCTTAAGCTTGAATGTAAATATTGAAAAAAATTAGATGAATATAGAGAGAAAGTAAAAGAGATTTAGTTTTTGAGCATAAGAAATGAGATAAGAGGATTGAAAACCGATTTTTAGGTGCATTAAGAGCTTCAAGTTGGTTGTTAATGGTTGTTGGTGTATTGATGGGAATGACATTATTGTAAATACTCCCTAAAAATGAGGATGATAGATTAAATACTTATTTTCAAAAGAAATAAAATAATGGCATTTTCATGAATAATCAGAACTTTGGGGTGAATATGACAAATGAAAATTCCAAAAAAAATCATAGGTTAATTTTGTGTTTGAGTTTAAGTTTTGAGTCATTTTTTGCCATAATCCCTATTTTAAAATTCGCTATATTTTCAAATATTCATTTTTAAGTTTTTGTCACCAAAACAACTATAAAAAAATAATCAAAATAACTATATTTATTATGAAAGTTTTAACATTTTTTATTTTTTTTAATTTTAAACAGACCCTCAAACCCCAATCAATAACTCTAAACTGTAATTCTAGATTAGCTAACCCTAGCGGTATAAGTGTATATTTACACCTTTTAATAAAATAATATTTTTTCTCTTTGGAGACTATTTTGTGACAAAATTTTTGCAGAGCTATCTTAGGGTATTTATCTTTTAAAATTTTCACACATATTAATAAAATATCTAATAAATGTATAGTTTTTTGTGATTATTTTTTCCCAAAAATTTTAACCAATAAAAATTAATAAATGCAATTAAGTTTTTTGAAGTTTGCAAATAATAATAAATGCAATTATTATTATTTGATAAAACATTTATTGAAAACATAGAAGTATAAATATTTTTAAATAAAGTGTTAAATATTTTTCTTAAAAAATAGTTCAAATTTGATAAAAGAAAAGTAGTGCAGTTTTGATAAACAGTTAATGTAAAATAAATATATTAATACAATTAGAACTTAAATTTATCTTCTTACTAATAACTACTAAATTCTTTTGAAATAAAAATATTTTTAACTGAGATACATTTATTCCTTTTATGTTTTCAATACATGTTAAATATGGTTTAAGTGAGATCAATTGTCTAATAATTTTTATCATTTGTTTTTCAAAATAGAGTTAACAATTGTACATACAAATAAGCATATGACACTATTTTTTTATTTGTGATAACTATCAGTAAGTTTACGTGGTCTCTTGCTAACTACTTATATAATAAACAAAGTTTCCTTCACAATCCACGAGTAACTTAGAATCATTTATCTTTGCATTCGTCATCCATTAAGAGTTTAGAGAGAGAAAAATATAATCTACAATTTTGCTTAAAAATGCATTTTACTCTCTCCACGAGACAAGCATCCTTTATCACATATAACTATTTTCATAATTCTCTCAAGTTTATTTATAAATTCAATTTGTATACTTTGACTTTTTTTTTTCAAGAACATATTCTTGCTTTTAGCAAAATCATCATTATGTTTGGTTATTCTCAATCATATTGACTTTATAAACTACAATGTACATCTTAGTTTCAGTCACATTAGTCTCGGTTTCTCATTTTTTTGCATGATCTTTTTGTACAACTGCATTACGAATTCATAAACATGAATGTTTTGACCAATATCAACGAACATTATATTTCATATGTAAAAAAATCTCATAGGTAACATACCTCTCCCAAACTTAATTTGGGGCATAGATTCACCAAACTCGTAACCAATAACACCTCAGCTACAATTGGTGTAAATAGAATTTGAATATCCATGTGGATTAAGTTTACCCTCAATATCGATGTAGTATATGAGGTGTTTGTAACGCCCCCAACCTTTCTTTCGACTACATGACCAACTTGAGATCAGTATGGCCGAATTCACAAGAACTTATTCTTCGGCCCTAGCCAAACCGTTCATCAGTCAGTGCCCTTTAGCACACTGCCTAAGGCTTTCCAGCCTGTACGATGAAGTAAAGTTATGTTGGTTGGACCCAATCAATATCAGAAACACATCGCAATTACATCAAAACATCAGTTTTATTACTATATAATATTTAGTTTTACAAACACATATACTTACATGTCCGCAGAGGCCTAATCCAAATAGAGTATACACACACACACACACACACACACACACACACACACACATATATATATATATATATATATATATATATATATATATATATATATATATATATATATATATATATATATATCAAAAAACATGGCTTTGCAATAATACATACATCAAACTACTCCGTTGTTCCTAACGTTCTGCACGTCCCCAGCTACAAGCTTTCCTACACTATTGGTTACCGAGCAAGAAAAGGGTTATACAACGAAGGGTTAGTAACCTAATGTTACTCAGTGAGTCCACGACCGTACTAACATGCACAACCTCTTGAAAACCCAACCCAACCCCAAACACAAGAAATAATCAAGAGATTCAATTGTTTAGTTAAATAATCAATAATCACAACGTATCACACCAACAATCACATTTTCAATCAAACTTATGCAACCTGCATATGGTGCAACAGTTTATGCAATGCAACTTAGAAATTTTCATCTAGATAATGCACTCCACTATGCGACTCAACACTTGTGCCATGTGTATCGAACTTTTTCTTCTCTTTTCATTACATCTCCTTAACACCTAACTTATAACCACAAAGGAAATAAGCTAGAACATCACAACTAACTCTCCTCAATGAGACTATTGTTTTCTGAATCCCCTCGAACAGGAATGAGTTACCTCGTCGAATAACATTCGGCCATGGTGATTAGACAAGTATGATAATTTCGTACTCTCCAGACCTTCATACCGCCAAGAATAGGGTAGGTGAGTTACTCAATCAGAAATAATTGAATACACACATAACAACTATGTTACAATCAACAATCCTAATTTCAGCACATAAATTATCACACAATTTCACAAAGTTTAAATAAGTCTAAAGCTCGGCTTCAAACAATTTTCAATTCAATCCATGTGATAGGCTAGCTAGCAAGTATAGAAAAAAATTCGACGACTCAAATTTTGGTTTATTGGCTGATCTGGAATGATCTGGACAGAATCTTCGCCTAAAACTAGAAAATTAGACAGACTGGAAACCACCGCACGCTGACTGGACTAACTGATTTTTTTCCTGAGGGCTCGTGAACTATTTTTTTTGCGTCAGGATGTGCACTAGTTTTGTGTGAAAATGAAATAGGCTGCAAGGATTTACATAGGGGACGAGATATTGTGCACGGCTGCCACATGTCTGCCACGTGGCATGGACACATTGTGCCAGTGTTTGACAAGTGTATGCCACATGTCACGTGGCATGGACATGTATTGCCACAACTTAACACGTCATTGTCCATGTATCTACATATGGCAGCATGTCAAGCCACGTGTCCTTGCCTCATCCAACCAGATGTTCATCCCCTAAACACGTCATGTCATCTTTCTTGTCCGTTTGTTTGATTTCAACCCTTCTGACAACCCGTGGTCAATCCAAAATATTTTTCCACTTTCTTTCTGATATGTTGAATATTTTTATTAAATTCTAAGCTTAATTCTAATCTTGACCGTTAGTATTTCTCGATCCTTCAACTTTCCCAAAAATAATCTTGGAGTTGAAATCAAGGTATTTTGCCCAACTTCTGATTTTATTCAAAACACATGGTGACTACATTCTCATCCCTTATTAGAATTCTTCCTTGAATTCTTTACGGCTTGGAAATTCCTCATTCTCCCCTAACTTTGTATCCAACAAAAAACTCTAGGTGATCCGTTTTGAATTTCTCTTCATTCTCATTAGCTACGTGGATACGATTTTGTCATCCCCAAAAAATTGAATATGTGGAATCTCTCAATTCTAGAGCTTCCCTATCTGGCTTTCTCCAATCCTAAACGGTCCTTCGGGGTTGGTAAATTTAATTTGTAGATCCTCGATTCTCTCTATCTCGATGGCATTAGGATCTAGCACATGCCTGTGAAACATTGAAACATGGAACACTGGGTTCAGATTCATATCATGAGGATGTTCTAACTTATAGGCAACTTCCCCAATTCTTCCGATGATACAGAATGGTCCTATGAACCTCACTGCTAAATTACCAACATTTCCAAAATGATCTTTTCCTTTATGTGTGGTGACCTTGAGATAAACAAAATCTTTGACTTTGAAAACCACTTCACGCCGAGATTGGTCAGCATAGTTGTTTTTCCTATCTTGAGCCTTCTTCGTTTTGGTTCGAATGGTTTGAAGTTTAACCATAGTCTCCTCAACAATTTGTGATCCGGCTAATCTTCTTTCGCCAACTTCAGCCCAACATAAAGTTGTTCCGAAAGGTCTACCATAGAGAGCTTTGTATGGAGACATCTCAATACTCGAGTGATAATTGTTGTTTTAGGCAAACTCCAAAGAGCTAAATGTTTTTCCCAAATTCCAGCCCAATCTAGAGTACACATTTGTAGCATATCCTCGATCGTCCTTATGGTCCTTTCTGTTTGGCCATCGGTCTATGGATGTTATGCTGTGCTGATATGAAACTCTGTAGCCAATGCATCTTGTAGAGATCTCAAAAATCGAGCTGTAAACCTCGAATCTCTATCTGACACAATATCTGCAGATACTCCATAATTTCACAATTTGGTCAATGTATATTTTTGCTAACACATCAGTCTTACAGTATCATGGATTGCTAGGAGATGAACTAAAATATTGAATCTATTAAACCATAACCCAAATTGTGTTATTTGACCTTCCTCGTGCAACATGTAGTCCCATGATGAGATCCATGGATACAAAATCCCATTTCCACTGAGAAATTGGTAAGCTTTGTAACAATCCTCCTCGGACCTGATTCTCTAGCTTAACTTGTTGACAATTATGGTATTGAGATATTGAACAACCGATTTCTTTAATCTTGGCCAATGATAACAACGTCTAACATCCTTATACATCTCATTACTCTCGTCTTCAGCTACATGATATCCACTTTCATTTGGCCCGTCTTGACTTCTAATCTCGGCGATAAGTGCCTTACTTATCACCTCTTTTTTGTTCCTCTCAAATCCTTTGCAACAGTTTTGATTGGCTGATAACTTGCATGCCAAAAGTTTATTTGCTTCATCTTCCAAGACACATTAACTAACTGCCATAAACAAACTCGCTAAAGACTCCACATCTTTCTCAACATCTGAAGTCAGCTTCCTACGACTCAAACATCCACTGCGACATTTGCTTTTCCAGGGTGATAACGAATCTTAAGATTGTAGTCAACTACAAACTCCATCCATCTTCTTTGGCACAAATTAAGCTCTAGTTAAGGGAATAAGTATTTCAGACTTTGATGGTTCGTAAATACATCCACTTCCTCGCCATAAAGATAAGATCTCCAAATACTCAACTCAAAAACCACTGCAGTTAATTCCAAGTCATGGGTTCGATAGTTCTCTTCATGTGTTCCTCAGCTGTATTGATGCATAGGCAATGACTTTGCCATCTTTCATCAATACACAGTGACACTAAGTGTTTTTTATGTTCTAACAGAGTATAAATATCCTAAACAAATAACTGTCAAATTAACCCTTAACCCTAACACACAAAATAATACTCTTGCCAAGAGAGATCATGTGTAGTACTTAGGGATCCAATCCACAGAGAACAATGACACACAATAAATTTCTTATTTCTAAAGATTAAGCTAGGTAATGATATATACTGGTAACAAGTAATCAGGTCAAGGAAATATTCCTTATTAGAACGTATAAATGTAATATGGAAATATGTTAATAATGTAAATATGATGATAGATTAACTAGATCCAAATGTAAATATGCTAGATCTAGGGTTTCAAGCTTAATGAATTATAGGGAATAAGAGGCACAAATATGTAAATATTGTATAACTCAAATATTAACTATTATGACCTTTTTAACTCTAACTATCGTATGCGAGCAAAAGGAAAGACCATCGGTCGACGGCTAAGGCCTGGTATCGGTCGACAGTGAAATCAGAAGGAAGTGTGAACGAGATTTGATATGTTCACCAAGAAAATTAGACCATTTCTCGCATGCGCCTAACAACCTAGTTCAATGGAGTCTATTTTGGCACAAAACCTACTCTCGTAGTCGTCTAGGTCCTACTTTCGAGATCCTAGTTAGCTACTCTAGAATGCAAGCATTAAGCACAACTCAATTGATGGATATTAACTTAACATAGCAATCCTACTTTCGGGCTGATCCATGATTGATATCATTCAACCCTAAATCTAGTTGATAACTACTCAGATATAATTCAAGTAAGAATAATAATTTGAATATAATACATAGATAAAATACTTGGGTTCCAATACAAGTTTCCCTAAGGAGTTATGAATCTTCTCCCCTAAATAATCCTAAAACAATGGAGTGCTGGTGCACACACACACTTTGCCACAAACCTAGGCACGCAACACACACTTGCACTTTTTGGTACAAAACATAAAGTATAAATTTAAAACCCTAAAGTATAGGTCAAAACTCTTCCAGGGGTAATCTTGTAATCTTGTGTCTTGTCTCTAACTTGGGCTTGAAAATCTACTGTCTGCGAATTGGACATCGATCGATGGCAGATGTGCAACATCGATCGATGGCAGATGTGCAACTTCGATCAATCTTGGTCATGTAACATCGGTCGACGCCAACGTTTTGTCGTCGATCGATGGTAGTCTTGTACTTCAATTCTCACAACGATCAACTACGGATTATTCTCTCTAAATTTTCCAAAAGCTCCAAGTATCTACATATATCTCCAAAACGTACCTGGACCTGTAAAGACCTTAAAAATAGCCTAGACACACATAACAGACCCTAAATAGAGCCTATAACATGGTTTAAAACTGGTAATAAATAGGCTATATCAACTCCCTAGACTTAACCTTTTGCCTTTCCTTAAGCAAACAAGCCTGTGAAAAAGGTTTTGAAAAGCGAAAACTCACATAATGTCTAAGTATAACTCTCACATTACTTTATTGCAACCACATCCTATCCAGTCTATCACAGATAAACTTTATATACCCTATCCTAGTATAGCAACGAAATACATCCTACCAACAACTTAGGAAATACTAGTCTGACTCGCCCCTCTACTAATTTCATTTCTTTGCAAAAAATAAAAGGGCAGGCTTTAACTTGGGAGTATCGATTAATGGATATATAGACTCTTACCTCTGCAATTATCTGAACACACAAATAAAAGTGCAGGCTTTAACTTGGCCCTCCAATGCTAGATTCTGACATAAAGAACCTATCACTTTGTTTTGTGGGATTCTTTTCTGATATAGCCTATTTATTACCGGTTTAATACCATGTTATATGCTCTATTTAGGGTATATTATGTGTGTTTATGCTATATTTTAAGGTCTTTACAGGTCCAAGTACGTTTTGGAGATATATGGAGATACTTGGAGCTTTTGGAGCATTTAGAGGAGAATAATCTGTAGCTGATCATTGAAAGAGTCGAAGTACAAGACTGTCGATCGACGGCACTATCTTCACATCGAACGATGTTACATGACCAAGATCGATCGATTCTGACTACTTGTCATCGATCGATGACCAGTTCGCAGACACCTGATTTCAAGTCCAAGTTAGAGATATGACACAAAATTACAAGTTTACCCCTGGACGAGTTTTGACCTAGATTTTAGGGTTTTATATTTATACTTTATGTATGGGGCATAAAAAGAGACATACGCATACGTACGGAGATGTACAATGCTAGGTTATTTTGTATTCTATTTAGGGAGAAGATTCATAACTCCTTAGATATATTTGTATTGGAACCCCAATATTTTATCTATGCATTATATTCTGATTATTATTATTACTTTGATTATGTCTGAGATATCAACTAGATTTAGGTTTGAATGATAGTAATTATGGATTAGCCAAAAGTAGGATTGCTAGGTTAAGTTAATATCCATCAACTGAGTTATGCTTAATGTTTGCATTATAGAGTAGCTAACTAGATCCCGAAGTAGGATATGGACGACTATGAGAGTAGGTTATGTGCCAGAATAGACTCCATTGAACTAGGTTGTTAGGAGCATGCGAGAGATGTTCTAATTAGCTTGGTGAACATATCAAATCTCGTTCACACTTCCTTCTGATTTCACCATCGATCGACAACAAGCCTTAGCCGTCGATCGATGGTCTTTCCTTTTGCTCGCATATGAGAGTTAGAGTTAAAAGGGTGATAGTTAATATTTGAGTTCTAGAATATTTACATATTCGTGCTTCTTATTCCCTATAATTCATTAAGTTTGAAACCCTAGATCTAGTGTATTTACATTTACATCTAGTTAGTTTAGTAGCATATTTTCATATTTACGTTATTAGCATATTTCCATAATTACATTATTAGCATATTTCTAGATTGCATCTACACTCTCCAATAAGGAATATTTCCTTAAACTCATTACTTGTTACCAATATATATAATGACTTAGCTTAACCTTTAGGAATAAGAAATCTATTGTATGTCATTGTTCTTTGTGGATTCGATCCCAAAGTACTACACCTGATCTCTCTTGGCAAGAATATTGTTTTGTGTGTTAGGATTAAGGGTTAATTTGATAGTTAATTGTTTAAGATATTTATACCCCTCTATAACAGTAAACAAACCCATGTCAAATTTGGCGCCGTTGTCGGGGAACATTGATCACCATTAGATTTATTCTCTAGGTTTTAGTCTAGGTTTGTTTTACCTTGAAGTTACTGATTTTTATTTTCCTTTTGTCTTTCAGGTGCATGCAAAAGAGTACCATGAGAAATAAAGGACAATAATTACTATTCTCATACCCGCAGAAACTCAAACGTATGATCCGCAAAGAAAGACGACAAGCATCGAACGACGGCATACATTCAATGTCAACCGACACTTCTTTACGGATAGCATCGACCAGCATCAGAACTCTAGCATCGATCGACATTGATCACTTACCATCAATTGACAGCATCTTACCCGCATCGATCGACGACAGAAGACGAGTTCAGATTGTTGCGCCAATATTTGTGGTTCAGAATGAGAATGGAGACTTGCATGACCTCAACGGTCATCTCCGTAATGCAGTAGGTCAAAAGATAGACGAACATGGGGATGTAATCCCTGATACAGAAGCAGACGCTGCAATAGCTCAACCTGAAGCTAAAGCCCAAGCTTCTAAAGGCATGGAGATTTTGAGACCAACCAGAAGACCATGGGTCGAATTTATGCTCGACAAAGTACTGAAGGGAAATCAGAGGATGACTGTGGACTTCAATGAGAAGTTACATTTCATGTACCTCTATCTAAACACAAAAATCGGAGATCTCGACACCTGTGTGGGGAAGCTGGAAAGTCAAGTGACTCAGGCGAGTTAAGTTCTTAACAAATACGAGGCCATGGTTAGAGAGAGGACAAATCTGGACTTAAACATCACGTCACTGTTGTGATTGATGATGATTTATGGGTAGAAGTCAAGAGAGAAAGGCCTCAAGAAAGAGTTTCATATAGGAAAAATGAGTTCGTTAGGTAGCCCACAAAGGCATCGATCGACACAAGATATTAAGAGTCGATCGACAGTTCCTGTTAACTTGACAAAATTTGGAAAATCTTCGTGCGTCGTTCGATGCAGAGATTGTAAAATCGATCGATGGTACGCAGTGACAAAACAAGTTCATCAACAAAATATCACGAATACGGCAACTCCTGAGCAGAAGATGGTTGCATCAGAGCCTATGATGATTGATAAGCTACCGAGAGTCATCCTAGGAAAAAGCCAAGAATTATTTTGAAGAAGAAAATTGATCTTGAGATATTTGTGGTACTGGAAGAAGATGGCTGGGTAATAAAAGCAAGAGTAGGCAATCCAGCATCAATCCTCGACATATATTGGCCATCAAACGACATCAAACGAAAATCAGACTTGGAGCAGAAGATACAAAAGATGGTTATCTCAGACCACACGAGTTTGGAATTTTCAGAGATACTGAAGGACATGCACGAGATCTTTAGGTAGAATTCTCAATCTACTTAAGGAAGATGTAGCAGACACCCTTGTTATGCCTAATGGATCAGAAAGTTTATTTGGACAACAGCAAAAGTCATCGATCGACGTGCAGGTAACATCATCGATCAACATCAAGGAGCAGAAGCACGAGCCTATCCAATTCCAAACATCTATCGATAACAAGAAGCATCCATAGATCGATACCACCATTCCAGAAGTCCACGAGTTCTGTACATATAACCCCTTTACTTCAGAAACTCCGGGACTGGTCAGTTGGATAAATCCCCACTTGTAGACGGTCGGGTAGAGCATGGAAAGAGAGCTTTTGATGCTGATGGCAGAAGGATTTTCTTTTGGGAAAAGCAAGATGAGTATAGCATCTACAGAGATGACAATGGTAATGCACGCGCAATAGACGGGGGAATTGTGAATGTGAAAGAGGAAGATATCAGGGCAATTCTAGAGAGAGCTATTGTGTTTGAGTACAACTACATATGTTTACAAGAACATGCTGCAAAGATCGCTATGTCCAGGAAGAAGAAAGAGACGTATAGCAGAGTAGAGATTGACGATCTTGTGAATGGGATCTACAACGATCAAGAGATGTCATTAGAAGATTTCTACAGGAGGCATGATGATGTCTACTGATATATGTTGTTTTTCTCATCATTGTATATATGTTTTTATTTGATTCAAGACTCTAAACTGTGTTAGTCTAGTTCCTTGTGGTCTTTTTCAGGTCTGGAGTTGATAGAAGAGAAAAGAAAGGGCACATGAAGAGAAGATGTCTTTTTGGAGTAATCCTGCGGAGAACACTCAAGAAGAACAGTCCCAAGACTGTTCTCAAGCGGAACAGGCAGACGGGTGATCCCGATGACTGTTCTAGACGAATATGGAAACTCCTATTTCGGGAATTAAAGCCATGTTGCCCTAATTTTCTTCTACCTATTGGCGCCTCCCTATAAAAAGACCTCCTCTATTATTTTGTATTTTTCTTACGCTAGTTTTGACAAGAGACCTAGAATTGTTTTGGCGATTTGCAATTGTAAGGGAGAAGGCTCCCTCTTTCCTAGAGAATATCATCATGAACCCTTTGTTTTTCTACTCTTATCTTATGCAGTTTATTTCAGATTTAATGTCTTTGTTTCACTGCATCATGATTGAGTAGTCATCTGGCCCGCCTAGTGTTTTAGGGTATTGATAAACGAGCCAAACATAGATAAGCATCATTTATTGGACTCTTCCTTCATATTAATCTTATTGCTTGCATTAACTTGATCACTTAATGTTAGATCTGCTGTTCATCGCCTAGCTAACCACGCAGGAGATAACTTGACTTATATTGAATGAGTTTAATGTCTTTAATCAGCGAAAGTAGATATTAGAGCATTAAGTGAACTAGATCGGACATGAACTCTAAAGCTTGCAGCCGCCTCTGATCCCAAGCGAAAGCTTAGGTGATCCGTCCGGCTCGCAAAGGATCCATCACCACGACAGTGGGTTTGATCAGTTGAGAGATCCGATGTTCTAGATTGTGTAAACCTATGCTTGAATAATTGTTTGGCTAAATCAATACCCGCATTAAACCCTAGGTCGGCTTTCATATCAAATCACATTTAAACATCTTTATTTACTTGTCATCTAAGTCACCTAAATATTAAAACCATATTTTCTTCTTAGCTTGAATTTAAAACTCTGGATTTGAATCTAAAGTACTATAATTACAACTGTTAACTTGACAGTAGCAAAGATTCATTTTT
>CAJHQQ010004013.1:0-34266 GCA_905132885.1 Moricandia moricandioides | reverse complement strand
GTGTGATATTGTGGTTGCTACTCCCGGCCGTTTGATTGATTGCCTTGAGAAGCGGTATGCCGTGTTGAGCCAGTATAACTACGTGGTTTGTGATGAGGCAGATCGGATAATAGACATGGGTTTCGAGCCCCATGTTGCAAATGTGTTACATGCGATGCCTTCGAGTAATTTGAAACCCGATAACAAGGAAGAAGAGCTTGACGAAAAGAAGATTTACAGAACTACGTATAGTGCTACAAAGCCTCCTGATGAAAAGCGGCTAGCTAGGAAGTACTTGAGGAACCCTGTTGTTGTCACCATTGGTACTACAGGAAAGGCCACATATTTGATTACTCAGCACATGTTTATGATGAAAGAATCAGACAAGTTCTTTAATTTGCAGAAACTACTTGATGAGGTCGACGACAAAACCGCCATTGTGTTATGTGCAACCTCTACGATACCAATTGTTGGAGACAGTGATAGTAATCATAGAGTTGACCCGGATGATGGCAAGAGCGCCGCAGGACAAATTTTAAGGACTGGTGAAAGTCCAATTACGTGGTGTACGAGCAAACAAGAAACTGTTGAAATATCGTCATGTGAAGCTGTCAACATGTAATTTTAAAATTGTGAATAATTAAATTAAATCTTCACCGTGTATAACTTTTTTAAAACACCAGATTATAACTTTACAATAAGTCATCAAAGCTACAAACCAGCATAAAAGTAGAGTATATCTAACCATATTTCATTTTTTTACTTCAAAATGAATTTTAGAGTAAGAAATTTTCAACTCAACTTCATTTTTTTTCCACAATGAAATAAAAATGAATTTACTCCATCATGAAATAATATAATTATTTATTATTCATTATTTTATTTTCACTCCAAAATAGAGTAAGGTTGTAGCAAAAACACACTTTATTTTAGAAGAAAAAAAGAGTTTTATATTGGAAATACTTTAATGTTTTTGAGACGAGACCGGAATTCTTAATTTAGAGACTCACTGTGGTTTATTTGATTTAAATATAAAGTTACGGTGATGATTTATTTTAAAAGATTATTTTTAGTCTGATTTTATCTGTTATATATTTTTATTCATAATGCATTTTTCATGAAATGGTTTAGAGAATAAAATTATTTTTACGTTTGGATCAATTTTATTTCCATTATGAAACTATTCAATGTGGTATTGCAACACAATAATTACAAAGTTATAACAAAATTTAAACCGGTCGTAAATTTACAATTATTTTATACGAAATCCATATAAATAAGATAAAATGTAGTTTTAATCATAACTACGTTTAGTTCAATTTTACTCATCTTATCTTTATATGATTTCCGGTAATAACAAATTAAAATTTGCAAGTTAAACTATTTGAAATTTGTTAGACACAAGACAATGAATAATACAAACTTATTTAATTGTTTACAGTCGATTTAAATATACATAAACAATTTATATTCAAATATAATTATATATTTTTTAATTTAACTAAAACTTATACGAATACCCGGGCGTAGCCCGGGAAAATCTCTAGTATATATAGAGATATGAAATGAGTGAGATAGAGACATAGAGAGTGATAGAGAGAGAGAGATCTTATATATATATATATATATATATATATATATCCAAATGAAATGAATGAGCTAGAGAGAGATACAAAGAGAGACATAGTGAATGGAATAGTGAGAGAAAGAAAGACGAAAAGAGATAAAAAGAGTAAATATATATATATATTCATTAATACAATGTCAAGTTTTACAATTTGGACAAAAGTACTATTTTATTATTATATATAATTAAGCATGAACAGATTAGTGAATTGTTATGTATAATTAAAATTAAATAGTAAGTAAATATATATTAAGTAACACTACATAAATTTTATTGATGTGCCAACATTACTGATTATATATTTAATTAATAATATCATTAAAAAATTATGTTTAAAAGTTTAATTTATTTATTCGATCACATAATTGATTATATAATTAAAAATATTCTTACAATCCAAATTTATTTATTTCATAAGATGATTTATTATAAATTAACTTAATAAAAGAATAGCCAAAAAATAAAATGTATTTTAAAAATAAATAAAATCATTTATGTTAAACTATATTGTTAATCGAAAACAATATTTTAATCATAAAATAGCACAATGAATATACTGGGTAAAGAGATATCTCAAAATATTAATAATCTGTGAACGTTTCTAAAATTTGAGTGTAATATGTTGATGAATTTTTTTTTAATATATAAGCATTTTTTATATTCAATTTAATTTTTTGAGGGTATAAAATGTTGTAGTTATTTGTAAATAATGCAAAATCTAATAAATATTTGTGAGAGAAATTACTAAGAATAACATAAGTTTAGTATCACTTTGCGAAAATACACATTATCAAAAATATATTAAAATTTAGATTTACATTTTAGTGATTATTGTTTAGGTTTAGTGTTAAAGGGGTGAGGTTGAGTTTCTAAATTTTTTAAAAATATTTTGAAAAAATAATTAAGTCTATTTTGATAAAAAAAAAACTAAGATATTTTTGAAAATAGTCATTCATTAAAGGTAAATTTACAAATCGGTATCAAAATTATGCTAGAAATGAAATTTTCCATTTTTGTGATATATTTTCTATATTTAGTTTATGATTTAGTTGAAATGTATTTTGGTAAACAAGCTTTATTATTATTATTCTTGTAATATTTTCAAGTAATATAAGGTTTTAAAAATAAAATTTAAATTTAAAAAAAAAAGTTTTAATTTTAATTCTTAATAGTTGATATTTAGTTATTTTGTAGAATTTTAGATAAATAGGATGGATTTCGGATAAATAAGATGGAATTTGGATATTTCATATATATATTTTTTGGATCCTAAATACCCTAACCTGACTCGGACACAATAAAATTACTGGTATTTTACAGCTATTTTAAGGATAGACCCGAAAGACTCGGACCCGGTAGAAACCAACCAAAC
Organism: Moricandia moricandioides; assembly: GCA_905132885.1. Lineage (NCBI taxonomy): Eukaryota > Viridiplantae > Streptophyta > Magnoliopsida > Brassicales > Brassicaceae > Moricandia > Moricandia moricandioides. The sequence goes on along the minus strand of CAJHQQ010004013.1, from coordinate 31,288 downwards.
CTGAAAATCTTAAGCAATTGTTGGATTAAAACTTTCTAGATCCGGATCCGAACGAACCGACCCGAGAACCCGAACGTTAGGAATAATGAAGCAAATGTCAAAAAACTGAAAAGAAAGAAAGAAAGAAAGAAAGAAAAAAACAATCAAAAGATTTTGTTTCTCCAAGACCGAAGCGATTTGGGTGACTTTTTGTCCCTTCGATATTGGGTATTACACTATATACATTGATTGATTAATTGTTAGATTAACTTTGGCTGTGTTAGGGTTTTGCTGGCCTTGATAACTGCTTCTTGATTATGACAATGAGGTTATCAACTATGCCCAGATGGTTTTTACGATGTGTATGGAATTACATCTAATTCTCTTAAACAAGGGAAGATGCCCACTTCTCGTGGATCTTCCAGAGATGTATGCTTCCGACAATGTAGATTACGAGGTGAAGCGATTGATTGATCCTGAACTGCAAGAGCTAAAGAGGAGAGAGCATCCCTTCTTAAAGTGTCTCAAGGTGAATCGTAATTTCTCATTAAAAAAAAAAAAAAGTCTTATGATGCTGCAGCTGAGTTGTGCATTTAACCTCTAAACCCGATCTTAAAGTGTTGTTGTTGTTTTTTTTTTGTCGAACTTATTCTCTTTTTTGTGTCATTTCATAGATGGTGCTGTTTCGTACCGAGACATGGGAGGTTGTCTGATCTAATAGTGAAACTTGAAAACTTAGTCATATGTTGAAAGCACACCACACCATATGAATCCCTAGCCTCTCAGTCTCAGGTATTGTAGTTTCCTTTTGCTTAATATTCTTATCACCTGAACTTTAAAACTATTACTGGACACCATATGAATGTTGGATTAGTAAATATTTTGCAGTGAATTGTGTTGCTGCTGCGGTAATGCACTTAGAGTTTCCTGCTTAGGTTTGTTGCACCTCTATCATGCGAAGAATCTAAATGATTCTGTAGTACATAACTAAAAATCTCTATGCTTTCCAATAATAGAAGTTTGTGTAACTATTATTATACACTAAGTTGCTAACACTTTTCATTCAATTTATATTTTTGACCGATTGGTGTTGACTAGTTAGTTAGTGCATGTACTTATCAGCCGGTAGACATCACCTAACTTACTTAAACTATATTGCAGATTATAAATACCAGATTAATCTCCATCTCTCTCTTTGTAACAACTAACAATGGCGGATGGAGTTGTGAGAGTCTGGACTCCCATCGAACAAGCCATCAACCAATTTTGGATCTCCTATGAAGAAGAAGGAGAAGGGGACTTGAAGAAGTTCTGCATGGGTTTCAAAGATGAAAGGCTTCCAGATGAGTAAGTTTCTCATATTCATCTCTCTGTATATTTTCGAATTGATTTCATCATGGGTTTGATATTTCCATAGTTTTTTTTTATTTTATTTATTCAAACATTTAATTCACTTTTGCACCTTCGGTTTGACCTTATTTCTCATGAACATTTATATCTTTATCAGGTTTCTTGCTGAATTTATCAATAAGGTCGATGATGAAAACAACCAGAAGTCCCCAAGGTCCACTATGATTTCACATTTCTCTGCCCTGAAAAAGAAGATGAGATCTAGAATGTCCACTAAGAAAAACAGAGCAAAGAAGGCTCGAGAGAGAGATGCTCTTGCTGCCAAGGAGCTTGAGGAAAATGAAAGGAAGGCAGCTGAAGAACTGTTGCGCCCTGTGCTTGTGCTCACAGATCAGGAGATACAGCAGAACCTAGACAATCTCAAGAGCAAGGTACTGGCCAACAACGAGGCTTACAAGAAAAGTCGATCTATTCATATTGATAAGGCTAAAGTCTTGAAGGAGGAACAAAAAATAATTTCCTCTACTATCAAACTCTGCAACCAATTCAAAGGGATTAAGTAAGTTATTATTATTTTTTTTTCTCATTTAAACCACCAGCTGTATTTAACTTACATCTTTTTTACTCATTTTCTTAAGCATTGACAAGGCCCTCCATGGTGACAAGGGAGCAGACTGCAAAGGAAGCAAGAATGCTTGAAGTAAGCATTTTTTTTTTTTATCTATAATAATACTGTTTGTTAATAAAATATTCTGAGATGCTGTTATGATATGTTTTCCCGTTTATGATAATATTTTGAGATGCATATGTTTTAAGTGTTTTTCTCTATGTTCCAAAATGTTTTGTTTTAGAACTTTGACAGCAAGTTTTCAGATCTCTTCTAGGTTTCAGCATGCATTGATCGATATGTATAACCTAGTAAGACACAAACGACCAACGAAGCTTACACGACATATCAATCAATACACCTTACAAGTAAAATCTCACACATCAAATGCGTATATGATATCATGTAAAAAGAGATTATATACTTCAACAAGTTCAGTTTTCTTAACACCCAAGTAAAGAAACTTTTGGATGCTCTCTCGGTTTCTAAAAGAAGAAAAAAAAAACTCTGTTTCCTCTGTTCACACGTAACCAAATACTTGACTTGGTTCCTCCCATTTCCAAGTGTATGAACTATAAGGATATACCGTATACAAATAAGATGACATATCTTAATTAGTTCTCCCTGAAAAAAAAGATCCATAACATTCTCTGGAACATTTTTATGTGCAGCTCGACTCATGACCATACTGAATCTCTTTTTTGGACTCTCTTTAAGGCGTTCATTGGTGTGCGGCAACATGACAACTCCAGCTCTCTTAGCTTGTTACTGTCTTGATCTGCCAGTATCCTATGGACTTCCCTTCATTTGAATAACACTTTTAATGCCATCAATTCACTATCCAATAACCTTTTCCACCCACCCGTTACAAACATTCTGCATTGTCTTGTCAGAAAAACATACCCTCATTTCCATAGCCAACACGCCAAGAGAAAAAGTAAATGTCATGTGGTCCATTAATTTCCTCTTGTACACAATGGTTTCTGTTTAAAATTGAACAGTCAACGAGTCCTTTCCACCTGATTTATGTGTATAATCTGACTCATCAGCAATATTCAATAAAACTCCTTGTCCAAGAAGAGAATAAGGCAACAAATCTATCATTTCACTATGTTTAATCACGTGCCGATGCAACAACTCAGAAACGTTCTGCAACGTCTCACATTTCTAGACAACCCCAACCCCAAACTCATACACATGATTATGCATGTTCCTCCTCCTCGTGTGTTTTGTTTGCCAAATCTTGCTTCCGTGGAAGAATAACTACACACACACAGACAATTTGAATTTGAAACACACTTTCTGCATGTGGAGAAGTTTATATTACCCTTCATCTATAACAAACTAAATGCTAGATACTTGATATTATACTTTCTCTTTTCAATTTCTCTAACTCATAAATATCTAAATTTTCAGTTGTACTTACTCTTTTCAATTTTTACAACTCGAAATATCAAACTTTATTCGACCTTTCGCATCTAAAATATGCAATTTAAAAAGAGAAATTAATGAAAATTTGATTTTTGTACCAAACAAAAAAATGGATGGCATCCGAAGGTGAAGGTTGGCAATTGATGCAATCTATTTAGAAGACAATCTCTGATTCATGATTGCTTCTACCAGATTTGATGTGCTTGAAAGAACCAATTATTTGGATAACCCGGTTGAAACCAATCGACGATGGTTTCGGTTTGGTGTAGTAGTAATATATTTTTTATGTTATCTAGCATAACTGTATACAAACTTTGCTCATATGTCTTTCTCAGTATTATTAGTATATCTTGAAAAACTTAAATCATGTTGTAAGTAGAGAAAAGAAGAGAGGAATTGGTGTGTCTTATTCCATGAATAATGAACTCTTTATATAGGGATACAATATAGGGGTTTAGCTTGGAGAAGAAGTACAAGTAAATCTTGGTGAACAAGACTTTCTATAATCGACATCACAATATATTCTTAACACTTCCCCTTGATGTCTATTATGCGTGTAGATGCTGCCTCGTTAAAAACCTTACCAGGAAAACCCAATAGGAAAAACCATGGTTAGGGAAAAAGAGTGCAGCGCGCAATTACTTCCCCTAATGTGTACATACGTCAAGATCTTTGAGACGACGTAATCCGATAAGATAAACCAAATTCTTGAAAGTAGCAGTGGGTAGCGCCTTGGTGAATAAATCAGCCAAATTATCACTTGAGCGAACTTGAACAACACGAACATCGCCATTCTTCTGTAGATCATGTGTGAAAAAGAACTTCGGTAGAATGTGTTTTGTCATGTCTCCTTTGATGTATCCATCTTTGAGTTGTGCGATACATGCAACATTGTCCTCATACATGATTGTTGGAGCTTCTTTCCCTGTAGATAGACCACAATCTTCTCGTATATGTTGAATGACAGATCTTAACCATATACACTCTCGACTAGCTTCATGAATGGCTAAAATCTCTGCGTGGTTAGAAGAAGTTGCTGAAATGGTTTGCTTCATCGAACACCAAGAGATAGCAATTCCACCATAAGTAAACACATATCCTGTTTGTGATTTAGCATTGTGGGGATCAGACATGTACCCAGTATCTGCATAACCAATCAAATCTTTTGTGGATGGGTTAGGAAAAAATATACCCATGTCTTTCGTACCTTGGAGGTAATGAAGTATATGTTTTACCCCATTCCAATGCCTTCGAGTCGGGCATGAACTAAACCTTGCCAATAAATTCACTGCAAATGATATATCCAGTCTTGTATGACTGACAAGGTACATTAATGCCCCTATTGTACTTAAGTATGGTACTTCAGGACTAAGAATTTCTTCATTTTTCTCTTTAGGGCGGAAGGGATCTTTATTCACATCGAGTGATCTTACAACCATAGAACTACTCAAAGGATGGGCTTGATCCATAGAAAACCGTTTAGCCACCTTTTTTGTGTAAGTTTCTTGATGCACTAAGATTCTATTCTTGAGGTGCTCAATTTGTAGTCCCAAACAAAACTTTGTTTTTTCAAGATCTTTCATCTCAAATTCTTTCTTCAAGTATTCCATTGTAATTGAAATCTCATCGAGAGTCCCAATAATGTTTAAATCATCAACATACACTGCAATTATAACATATCCTTTCTCAAATCTCTTTATAAAGATGCATGGACTGATAGGATCGTTTTTATAGCCTTCTTTCAACAAGTACTCACTTAAGCGATTATACCACATACGTCCTGATTGTTTCAGTCCATAAAGAGATCGATTTAACTTTATGCTATAACTTTCTCGAGAATTAGAATTTGTTGCTCCTGACAATTTAAATCCTTCTAGGACTTTCATGTAAATATCAATATCCAGTGGGCCATATAAGTAAGATGTGACTACATCCATTAATCGTAAATCAAGTCCTCCTTTATCGCCAGACTGATAAGGAACCTGAATGTAGTAGCATCAACCACAGGAGAGTATGTCTCTTCATAATCAATTCCAGGTATTTGTGAAAATCCTTGTGCAACTAAACGTGCTTTGTATCTCACAATCTCACCATTTTCATTTCTTTTTCGCACAAAAACCCATTTATATCCCACTGGTTTTACACCTTTAGGTGTACGGACTACAGGTCCAAACACTGATCTCTTTGCAAGAGATCTTAATTCAGCATCTATTGCTTCTTTCCATTTTGTCCAATCACTTCTTCGTGTACACTCTTCAATAGATTTTGGTTCTTGATCCTCATCCATAAGATCAACTGCTATATTGTATGCAAAAATATCATCGACGTCGATTTGCTTTCGGTTCCATTTTATTCTAAACATGACATAGTTAGTTGAGATCTCTTCATTATCAGGTACCTGAATTTCTTCTTGTGTCATGTTCTCTTCTGGAGATTTTTCATTTGTAGCTATTACCTCGGTTTCATTATTGCCAATTTAAAATGCCAGAACCACTAAGTTCTAAACCTAAAGAACTATGTGCAATAAAATTGCAAAGATCATTATATGGCTTCAAACAATCTGGACGCATGTGGTATAATCGCCTTAGTGAGCACTTAACTAAAGAAGGGTATGTAAACAATCCTATATGTCCGTGTTTTTTCATCAAGAAAACGTCACATGGATTTGTAATTATTGCTGTATATGTTGATGATTTAAATATTATCGGAACTCAAGGAGAAATACAAAAGGCATCCGATTATTTAAAAAGAGAATTTGAGATGAAGGATCTCGGACATACAAAGTATTTTCTTGGTCTAAAAATTGAGCATTCCCATAGGGGTATATTTGTACATCAATCTACATGTACGAAAAGAGTGTTGAAACATGGACAAATCAACTCCATTTAGTACTCCTATGGTCGTCCGATCACTTAATGTCGAAAATGATCCATTTCGACCACATGAGGAAAATGAAGATATACTTTGTCCTGAAGTGCCATATTTGAGTGCAATATGAGCACTTATGTATCTTGCAAACTGTACTCGCCCAGATATTTCATTTTCCGTAAATCTTTTGGCAAGATTCAGCTCGTCTCCTACACAAAGACATTGGAGTGGGATAAAACATATTTTTCGATATCTTCAAGGAACAATTGATTTAGGATTATTTTATCCTAGAAACTCAAACGGAGAAATAGTTGGCTTTGCAGATGCGGGATATTTATCTGACCCCCATAAAGCTCGATCACAAACAGGGTACGTCTTCACAGTTGGAGGAACTGCTATATCATGGTGATCCCAGAAACAAACACTTGTAGCTACTTCCTCGAACCATGCTGAAATAATTGCTCTCCATGAAGCAAGCAGGTAATGTGTTTGGCTCAGATCAATAAGTCAACACACCCTATCAAGTAGTGGGATCAACATCAACTCAAAACCGACCATCATATATGAAGACAATGCAGCATGTGTTGCTCAAGCAAAGGAAAGATACATCAAAAGTGACCGAACCGAACATATTCCACCAAAATTTTTCTCATATACCCAAGAACTCGAGAAGAATAAATAAATTGAAGTGATATATGTTCGATCTTGTGACAATGATGCAGATCTCTTTACGAAGTCACTACCCACTACGACATTCTGAAAACATGTTTACAACATTGGAATGCGTCATCAACAAGACTTGTAACGTCCGTCTATTCAAGGGGAAGCTTAAATATTAATGATAATGGTCTTTAAGGGGGAGTGTTACAAAAGTCAATACTTTACGTATTGTCTTCAAAGTGGATCCCATAATCATTAATATTTACAGAAAAATTTGTCGAATTTTTTCCTATATAAGAACTTGTATTTTGATCACTTCATGTTGCCCCTGTGACACAATAAACTTCATTTCCTTCTTCTTTGGTATGCATCTTGTTTGTTTGTTCTTTATATATACGTAACTTTGTTACGGCATAATATATATATATATATATATATATATATGATAACTATATATATACATATATATATATAAACTTAACAAAGAAAAAAATGATATAATCTAATATAATTATAACAAGGGGTATATATAATATACTTTTCTCTGTTTTTTTTTTTTTGATTTTGGTATATGCATATGAACGATTATGACGTCTCCTCCCGTGAAGCCATATATGCTTTGATCTCTCTTCATACTCTCGATTCTTTATATGAATCAGGCTATCTTTTACTTTATAAATCTTAGGTAATTCAAAGAGATGAAAGTTATGAAGGATAATAGCATCCAAAAAACATAAACTACTATGTAAGTTTCATGCTTTGTCAATTTCTCTATTTTTTTAAATAATTATTTGCTTTTATATATACATATTTTTATGAGTACTGATATTGCTTTTGGTTTATATGCAGACACACTATTATTATGACTCCTCCCTTGTAGTCATATATGATCTCATCGTTACTCTTTTTCAACCTTTTTCTATCAACTAGACAGGTAAATCCATTTTTTTCTTCTTTCAAAATTGATTTGAAGAAGCTATACTATACTTAAAAGCAACCAGTTTAATATTATGTTTATTTCAGAGGAATCTCTTGGTACATAGAAAGTATCAACCTTTTTATTCATCAACTATAAATTTCAGGTAATTCAAATCTCTCTTTTATATTCCATGGTTGATTTCTTATGGGGGTTCTGCATGAAATTATTTTTTTTTCTCAACTAGATTTGTTTAATTTTGAAGATTAGTGTTAAATGTGATTGTTATTAGATTTTTATTAGATTTTACTTTGTTACCATATTTGATCCAGTTCATGCCTTTGGTTGGAATGCACTGGACATAGTCTGGTTCGGAAAAGCTTTTTAGCCATAAAGGTAATATAGTCAATCTTGATTGTCACACTTTATTTTGGTAAAACACTATATCCACTGTTGCTTGTGTAAGATACAATTTATACAAGTGTATGTTTTGTTTTCCTTGAGCAACCTATTATATATTTTAACGTCTGCACCATGTAATTAGTTGCTAGGGTATGGTTTTAAACCGCAGGTATGGCCAGAAGGGTCTTTGGAAGAGACGGTTCAAAACGCGATCTAAGTCATAGGAGATGGAGTTCTCACACAAGATCACTTTACAAGACTTCAAGACTATAAACTGGTGATAAGTTTAAGCTCTTTTGTCAATGGTAATTACCTCAAACACCTAATAAAATCTGTATAATTACTAAATAAATTCTAACGCCCGACCGCCCACGACTAATGGGCCACCCACGCCCGCTCTCTCGGCCCGTGGACCCCATCCCATTCCAACGATCGGTGCGTAAATTTTTCAAAGGCTCGAAATCATTGTTTACTGACCCTGCAATCACCACCCGACCTTTCCCGTGTTTTGGCCTCAATCGCACAGTATCGCGAATCACTTCCCGATAGGTCACCCATCATTTCACTACTCCAGCCCAAGCACGCTTAACCCTGGAGTTCTAAACGGATGTATGACGAAAAATGTAAGTCAACTTTGGTGACATAGGTAGTCAAATCAATTCTCTTAAGCCTTTCTAAAATCATCTATCTTCAATTTTATATTGCATTACCTTAATAGAATTTTAAAAATCATTTTTATTGATAGATTGTATTATTAAATCAATAATCAAACAATTGTAAATAAGGTGAACTACAAAAAAGACTTATAAATTTGTATATAGTTGTTAAAATGGTTACAGATATACTTCAAATTGTATGAATGTATATTTATAAGAATTTATAAATCATATAAAACTATATTACTATTTTGATTATATATTAAAAGAGAAATTAGTTAAATGATTTTTGATTATATGTAAGTTCATAGGTGAAATCTTTTAAAAAATTCTTACAATTTAAGTATTTGATTATTTTAGATTTTATTCATTTTATCAACAGTAAAATAAGCAAATCAACAATCAATTATCTGCAATTTGTTTTTAGATTTAAATATTTTATTCATATAAGAAAATAGAATTTAATGTTTTAGATTATATCCAAATTTTTCTTTTTACCAAATATTTTAAAAGAAACATATTAAAAATTATCTTTCTAATTTAAAACAACTTGAAAACAATCAAACCAATCAAAGAAACATAAGTAAAACAAAACAACAAAGCTTATATCCGAGTTATAGAAGCCTTCGACCCACGTCTTGGAGATATACAAAAGCACTTTTTCTCTTTTTGTTTTCACGTGTTAAATACACTCAATTACCTGAACCAATTATAATATTATTTCTATGTAAGAGTAAGACGTTTAGTGATTTAGATTTATGATGTTGAATTATCTTAAATTTAATATATCTTCTAAAAATATATACTAATGTTTTTGAATATCAAATTATTTGAAGTTAAAATTTATATTTTCAATACTTTTAATTATTATTCAAAACTTTTAATACTATAAAACATAATATATATTTATTCGTACAACATTACTACCCGAAAAATTATGGGCAAACTCCTAGTTAGATTTAAATAAATGTACACACAAAACAACAAAAATCAACGTATATTTAGCATATTTCTATAATATTATTTGAGAAGTAAATTTCTCAAGTGTCGTGTTCACGTTAACTTTCTCGGTGGTTGATTACTTTGATACCTTTAATAAACTAAAAGTATTATTTTTCATTGTCATCTATAACAATTTTTATGTTTTTTTTGTTAATAAAATTTTGATTAAATTTGTAATTTAATTTTCATTTTTAATTAAAAACATAAATAATAAAAAAGAAAATATTTATAAAATCGAAACATAGATTTTTATGTAAAACTAGTTTTAGTTTTATTATTATTTATGTTTCCTAAAAAAATCTAATAATTTTAAATATCTTATTTAAAAAAATGTTTATATCTTATGATTTTTTAAAACCAATTAAATATTTAAAAATCTGAGGTTGCAACAAGATAAATTGTATCTCTTATTATCTATGTATTTTCAGTTAAATAACTAGAATTTTTATAACATAAATTGTCAACACTTAAATTTTTTATTATTTATCAAAACAACATATATCAAACTATAGTTCATTTAAAAATATATTTATCATCCTAAGATAAACATAAACAAAATCTAATTAACAAGCTGTTCTTATTTTAGTCTAATTGTAATCAAAAAATTATGATCACTTCAAGAAAATTGATATAATCCAATATACTAAACTATGAATAACCAACATTCTTAATATGAACAATCAAATCAACTAATGATTTTGATTTGATGTGTATTAATTTTCAAAATATTACAAGTTATGTTTAATAATGGAACCCTAATATAATATTTTTGTTTTTTATTTTTATAAAACAATATATAACAATTTGTACAAACTTAAGAAGTTGAGCTGAGCTACACTAAATTTAAGAAAATAATAATCCAACTTTAAATGATTAAATTTTTTTTATTTTAAAATAATATATGTAATTCAGCATATCAAAAATAAATATTTGAAATAATAAACAATAGTATGTGAAATTGTATATCTTATCAAGATGACATGATAATGATACATAATCTATTTATTATACATATAAATTAAAAAATAACTTAAGACCTATAAAAATGAAAAATATTTATCTATTATTATAATTCAACTATTACGTAAATGTTTGTTCTCGTGCATGAACACGGAAGAATCACTTAGTTGTACTTGTAAAAGTCAATATTATAAAATAAATATTTAAATCAGTATTATTATTTGTTAGATTAATAATTTATAGTTAAATATTTAAAATTAAATAAATAAATATAATTTTCAGCTGATAAAAATATTAAAAAAAAATAAAACTTATTTCAGTATATGGTGGATTGGATTACATTTGATGCTTCTATGATTACATAATTTTTTTAATTTAAATTTATGAGTTATTATTAACTCCAGGCTATCTTGTTTTCCAAAAAAAATATAAATATTTTAATTCAAAAATGCATATCAAAGTTCTATCGTAATTTTTACAGTAATTTTTATCAAGAAAATTATAAATTATTTTACACATAAAATCTCGTGATATAGAATATAACTGATCCATTGATTTTCAGTCTGTATTATATATTAACCTTCATAGACCCAAACACTATATATATATATATATATATATATATATATATATCTGACATATTAAGATAAATGTTTAGCTTCTATTACTAATTTAAGACCAAAAAACATAATCTATATAACATAACAGAACTGAATATTACACTTTTAACACATTTTTGTCTGAATTTCAACACTTGAATCAGAATAAGTAGTTTTCCATGAGGGGATAGATGTATATAAGTTAAAAAAAATAAGAATACCAGTCGAGAAATGACGCGTAGAATAAACTTTTCCTAATTTTATCTCTTTTTATATTAGATGTGGAAAGAAAAATCCCGGAAATCTAATTTGTACTGAAAATAATCCAAATTGAATCTGGTATAATACATGAATGAGTTTTGTTCTATGGTATTTTGGGTTTGAGATTTTACAGAAATAAACTCAAACTTGAATAGATATTCGAATAAACCTGAAAAATTCAAAAACCAAAAGAAAATTATACTAAATCAGAATCCAATCTTGTTACCATATTCAGAATTTTAATCATATCGGACCAAATCTACCACATACCCTCGTGCCAAATCAAACAACTGTAATGTCAATTGTTAATTGTTATAATTATAATGGAATATAGGTGCATGTAGTATTATTAGTATATAATGATTTGTTAAGAATATATTGTGATGTCGATTATAGAAAGTCTTGTTTACTAAGATTTACTTGTACTTCTTCTCCAAGCTAAACCCCTATATTGTATCCCTATATAAAGAGTTCATTATTCATGGAATAAGACACATCAATTCCTCTCTTCTTTTCTCTACTTACAACACATTATCAGCACGAAGCTCTAACGATCTTAAATTAATAGGTATAGATTTATTTTTCTTTATGTAGTATCTTTTGTATGTGATTCATTCATTCTTCAGATCATGCTTATTATCAATTCATGGTTTGTAAGAATGGATTCATAATGAATAACATACTTAGCTGATTGAATTTAAAAGTGTTTACTCGACAATAGGATTTGACCTTTTCAAGGAATGAAAATCATTCGATCTTAAAGGGATCGTGTCGTTATTTCTGACTTTATCAGCCAATACTCAATCTTCTGACTTCATATTTGTATTTATGTTAATTTATGAAGTTAACAAGTCATCTTCTCATTACATATAAGTTTACTTGCTGCATATATCTAGTTCACATTATATTTACTTGTTGCATATAATATTATTGATTCACGTAATAATGTGGTTTACTTGCTGCATATAAGTAATTCACGTTTCATATTATTAATTTGATTTATTATTACGGCTGTATGTAGTAATGTAACCTTTGTACATTAATTAAGTTGGCCTTATAAGGCATGTAATATATGGCCTCATACGGCTGCATCTCATAATTAAGTTGGCATTATACGACATGTAATATTACGGCTGCATCTCATAATTTTTTTTAAGGTTTTTAAATTGGTAATTCAATTGTTTGTGGGTTTATATGACAACTTGTGAGAAAAGTTTATGCATTAAACATTAAATATTGATATTGCCATATAAGTTGTACGCAAATATATGTATTTATAGTTTATTTACTTTTTATTAAAAATGATTGCTTTATCTTATTTTATTTAATTATTATTTTATTTCAGTGAACTAAGTCGAATTTTACTAGTCTTGAATTCGAAGTTCTTGATATCACTGGAAACAACTATTTGGCTTGGGTATTAGATGCCGAGTTTTCCCTTAGTGCAAAGGGACTTGAAGCTACAATCCTAGAAGGAAATGAAGATCAAAGCCAAGATAAAGCAAAGGCTATGATATTGCTTCGTCATCACCTCCATGGAGGTCTCAAGAATGAGTACTTGACTGTGAAAGATCCACGAATTTTGTGGAACAACTTGAAAGAAAGGTACGACCACCAGAAAACTGTGATTTTACCTAAAGCTCGTTATGAGTGGACACATCTGAGATTACAAGACTTCAAGTCTGTAAGTGATTACAACTCAGCCTTGTTCAAAATTACCTCCAAGTTGGAGTTATGTGGAGAGAAAATCACAGAAGCTGATAAGTTAGAGAAGACATTCTCTACTTTTCATGCAAATAATGTTGTCCAACAGACACAATACCGTGAAAAGGGATTTCAAAAGTACTCCCAACTTATATCTTGTCTCCTTGTGGCTGAGCAAAACAATGAGCTTTTGATGAAAAATCATGGACTACGTCCAACTGGTTCTGCTCCATTCCCTGAAACGAATGCGACTGAACATAACAACACTAGCCGCAGAAATGGCTACACTCGTGGTCGCGGTCGTGGTCGCGGACATGGTCGTGGAAATACACGTGAACGTGGATATGGTCAACTTCGAGGCCGAGGAGTTTCTTTTAAGAACTCTAAATCTCACCAGAAGTGGGAAAAGAAAGATGGTAACAAACAAGCAAATGAATGTTACCGATGTGGAAGTAAAGACCATTGGCCTCGTACATGCCGTACACCAAAGCATCTTGTTGAACTCTATCAACAATCACTAAAACAAAAAGGAAAGAATGTGGAAACAAATATGGTGTACGAAGGTGGAGAAGATGACTTTGATTTTGGTGATGCCACTCACCTTGACCTTTCCGATTTTCTCATTGACGAAGAGAAAAGGTGATTAAGCAATAACTATTTAAGAGATGCTTTATTTTTATTTATTTATTGCCTTTTAGCTATTGGTTTTTGATTTTTATTTACTATGGTGTTGTTTCTTATGCATTAATGAATTTAATCTATTTTATTATTTATATGAGATTATAATTCGTTTTATTTATTTATTTGAAGAAAATAGATGGTGGAGATTTATGTTTGGCAGACAGTGCAACTAGTCACACAATTCTGAAAAATAAGAAGTATTTTTCACAGTTAATAAATAAAGAAGCAAGTGTGAGCACTATAACAGGTAGTGCAAAGATAATTGAAGGCTCTGGAAGAGCAAATATAATACTGCCTATGGGAGCACAACTCGAAATTGTTGATGCATTGTATTCCCCAAAGTCTCAAAGAAACTTATTGAGTTTTAAGGATATTCGCAGAAATGGATATCATATTGAGACTATGAATGAAAGAAATATTGAGTTTCTTCATATTACAAGTATTATTCATGGTTCTAAGAAAGTAGTAGAAAGACTACCAGCATTCTCCACTGGATTGTACTACACTAAAATTAGTACGATTGAGGCAAATGCCATAGTAAACCAAAAGTTTACTGAAAACATTATTGTTTGGTATGATCGGTTAGGCCATTCCGGTTCAACAATGATGCGGAAAATAATCACAAATTCATGTGGGCATCCACTGAAGAACCAAAAGATTCTTCCTAATGATTATTCATGTGCTGCTTGTTCACAAGGCAAATTGATCATAAGGCCTTCACCAGCCAAGATAATTCATGAATCAATCAATTTTCTAGAACGTATTCAAGGAGATATTTGTGGGCCGATTCACCCACCATGTGTAACTTTTAGATATTTTATGGTCCTAATTGACGCATCAACAAGATGGTCACAAGTTTCTTTGTTATCAACTCACAACCTAGCATTTGCGAGACTACTTGCTCAACTGATCAAATTACGAGCACATTTTCCAGATTTTCCTCTAAAGGCAATTCGTCTAGACAATGCTGGTGAATTCATGTCTCAGGCTTTTAATGATTATTGCATGTCTATTGGAGTAAGTGTTGAACATCCTGTAGCACATGTTCACACACAAAATGGTTTAGTTGAATCGTTAATTAAACGTCTTCAGTTGATTGCTAGACCATTGCTCATGAAATCAAAACTTCCAGTCTCTGCATGGGGGCATGCTATATTACATGCAGCAGCATTGATCCGTATAAGGCCAACTAGTAATCATAAATTCTCCCCATCACGATTGATTATGGGTCAAGAGCCAAATATTTCCCATCTTAAGATATTTGGATGTGCAGTATATGTTCCTATCGCTCCACCACAACGATCTAAAATGGGACCTCAAAGGAGACTAGGAATATATGTTGGATATGATTCTCCATCAATTATTAAGTATTTAGAGCCATCCACAGGGGATTTATTTAAGGCCCGATTCGCAGACTGTCATTTTAATGAGTCTGTTTTTCCATCATTAGGGGAAGAGAATAAACAGTTGGGAAAAGATATTAATTGGAATGAATTATCATTATCTTATCTTGATCCTCGAACTAAAGAATGTGACTTAGAAGTCCAAAAGATAATTCATTTGCAAAGTTTAGCAAACCAGTTGCTAGATGCATTTACTGACCCAAAAAGAGTAACCATGTCACATATCCCAGCTGTAAATGCTCCAGTTAGAATGAATGTCCAAGAAGGACAAAATCAACCTGCTAATGATTCTAAGACACGCCTGAAACGTGGTAGACCTATCGGTTCTAAAGATAAAAATCCTCGAAAAAGAAAAGGAGCAAAAATTGGCAATAATGAAACCGAGGTAATAGCTACAAATGAAAAATCTCCAGAAGAGAACATGACACAAGAAGAAATTCAGGTACCTGATAATGAAGAGATCTCAACTAACTATGTCATGTCTGGAATAAAATGGAACCGAAAGCAAATCGACGTCGATGATATTTTTGCATACAATATAGCAGTTGATCTTATGGATGATGATCAAGAACCAAAATCTATTGAAGAGTGTACACGAAGAAGTGATTGGACAAAATGGAAAGAAGCAATAGATGCTGAATTAAGATCTCTTGCAAAGAGATCAGTGTTTGGACCTGTAGTCTGTACACCTAAAGGTGTAAAACCAGTGGGATATAAATGGGTTTTTGTGCGAAAGAGAAATGAAAATGGTGAGATTGTGAGATACAAAGCACGTTTAGTTGCACAAGGATTTTCACAAATACCTGGAATTGATTATGAAGAGACATACTCTCCTGTGGTGGATGCTACTACATTCAGGTTCCTTATCAATCTGGCGATAAAGGAAAGACTTGATTTACGATTAATGGATGTAGTCATAGCTTACTTATATGGCCCACTGGATACTGATATTTACATGAAAGTCCCAGAAGGATTTAAATTGCCAGGAGCAACAAATTCTAATTCTCGAGAAAGTTATAGCATAAAGTTAAATCGATCTCTTTATGGACTGAAACAATCATGACGTATGTGGTATAATCGCTTAAGTGAGTACTTGTTGAAAGAAGGCTATAAAAACGATCCTATCAGTCCATGCATCTTTATAAAGAGATTTCAGAAAGGATATGTTATAATTGCAGTGTATGTTGATGATTTAAACATTATTGGGACTCTCGATGAGATTTCAATTACAATGGAATACTTGAAGAAAGAATTTGAGATGAAAGATCTTGGAAAAACAAAGTTTTGTTTGGGACTACAAATTGAGCACCTCAAGAATGGAATCTTAGTGCATCAAGAAACTTACACAGAAAAGGTGGCTAAACGATTTTCTATGGATCAAGCCCATCCTTTGAGTAGTCCTATGGTTGTAAGATCACTCGATGTGAATAAAGATCCCTTCCGCCCTAAAGAGAAATATGAAGAAATTCTTAGTCCTGAAGTACCATACTTAAGTGCAATAAGGGCATTAATGTACCTTGTCAGTCATACAAGACTGGATATATCATTTGCAGTGAATTTATTGGCAAGGTTTAGTTCATGCCCGACTCGAAGGCATTGGAATGGGGTAAAACATATACTTCGTTACCTCCAAGGTACGAAAGACATGGGTATATTTTTTCCTAACCCATCCACAAAAGATTTGATTGGTTATGCAAATGCTGGGTACATGTCTGATCCCCACAATGCTAGATCACAAACAGGATATGTGTTTACTTATGGTGGAACTGCTATCTCTTGGTGTTCGATGAAGCAAACCATTTCAGCAACTTCTTCTAACCACGCAGAGATTTTAGCCATTCATGAAGCTAGTCGAGAGTGTATATGGTTAAGATCTGTCATTCAACATATACGAGAAGATTGTGGTCTATCTACAGGGAAAGAAGCTCCAACAATCATGTATGAGGACAATGTTGCATGTATCGCACAACTCAAAGATGGATACATCAAAGGAGACATGACAAAACACATTCTACCGAAGTTCTTTTTCACACATGATCTACAGAAGAATGGCGATGTTCGTGTTGTTCAAGTTCGCTCAAGTGATAATTTGGCTGATTTATTCACCAAGGCGCTACCCACTGCTACTTTCAAGAATTTGGTTTATCTTATCGGATTACGTCGTCTCAAAGATCTTGACGTATGTACACATTAGGGGAAGTAATTGCGCGCTGCACTCTTTTTCCCTAACCATGGTTTTTCCTATTGGGTTTTCCTGGTAAGGTTTTTAACGAGGCAGCATCTACACGCATAATAGACATCAAGGGGAAGTGTTAAGAATATATTGTGATGTCGATTATAGAAAGTCTTGTTCACCAAGATTTACTTGTACTTCTTCTCCAAGCTAAACCCCTATATTGTATCCCTATATAAAGAGTTCATTATTCATGGAATAAGACACACCAATTCCTCTCTTCTTTTCTCTACTTACAACATGATTTAAGTTTTTCAAGATATACTAATAATACTGAGAAAGACATATGAGCAAAGTTTGTATACAGTTATGCTAGATAACATAAAAAATATATTACTACTACACCAAACCGAAACCATCGTCGATTGGTTTCAACCGGGTTATCCAAATAATTGGTTCTTTCAAGCACATCAAATCTGGTAGAAGCAATCATGAATCAGAGATTGTCTTCTAAATAGATTGCATCAATTGCCAACCTTCACCTTCGGATGCCATCCATTTTTTTGTTTGGTACAAAAATCAAATTTTCATTAATTTCTCTTTTTAAATTGCATATTTTAGATGCGAAAGGTCGAATAAAGTTTGATATTTCGAGTTGTAAAAATTGAAAAGAGTAAGTACAACTGAAAATTTAGATATTTATGAGTTAGAGAAATTGAAAAGAGAAAGTATAATATCAAGTATCTAGCATTTAGTTTGTTATAGATGAAGGGTAATATAAACTTCTCCACATGCAGAAAGTGTGTTTCAAATTCAAATTGTCTGTGTGTGTGTAGTTATTCTTCCACGGAAGCAAGATTTGGCAAACAAAACACACGAGGAGGAGGAACATGCATAATCATGTGTATGAGTTTGGGGTTGGGGTTGTCTAGAAATGTGAGACGTTGCAGAACGTTTCTGAGTTGTTGCATCGGCACGTGATTAAACATAGTGAAATGATAGATTTGTTGCCTTATTCTCTTCTTGGACAAGGAGTTTTATTGAATATTGCTGATGAGTCAGATTATACACATAAATCAGGTGGAAAGGACTCGTTGACTGTTCAATTTTAAACAGAAACCATTGTGTACAAGAGGAAATTAATGGACCACATGACATTTACTTTTTCTCTTGGCGTGTTGGCTATGGAAATGAGGGTATGTTTTTCTGACAAGACAATGCAGAATGTTTGTAACGGGTGGGTGGAAAAGGTTATTGGATAGTGAATTGATGGCATTAAAAGTGTTATTCAAATGAAGGGAAGTCCATAGGATACTGGCAGATCAAGACAGTAACAAGCTAAGAGAGCTGGAGTTGTCATGTTGCCGCACACCAATGAACGCCTTAAAGAGAGTCCAAAAAAGAGATTCAGTATGGTCATGAGTCGAGCTGCACATAAAAATGTTCCAGAGAATGTTATGGATCTTTTTTTTCAGGGAGAACTAATTAAGATATGTCATCTTATTTGTATACGGTATATCCTTATAGTTCATACACTTGGAAATGGGAGGAACCAAGTCAAGTATTTGGTTACGTGTGAACAGAGGAAACAGAGTTTTTTTTTTCTTCTTTTAGAAACCGAGAGAGCATCCAAAAGTTTCTTTACTTGGGTGTTAAGAAAACTGAACTTGTTGAAGTATATAATCTCTTTTTACATGATATCATATACGCATTTGATGTGTGAGATTTTACTTGTAAGGTGTATTGATTGATATGTCGTGTAAGCTTCGTTGGTCGTTTGTGTCTTACTAGGTTATACATATCGATCAATGCATGCTGAAACCTAGAAGAGATCTGAAAACTTGCTGTCAAAGTTCTAAAACAAAACATTTTGGAACATAGAGAAAAACACTTAAAACATATGCATCTCAAAATATTATCATAAACGGGAAAACATATCATAACAGCATCTCAGAATATTTTATTAACAAACAGTATTATTATAGATAAAAAAAAAAAATGCTTACTTCAAGCATTCTTGCTTCCTTTGCAGTCTGCTCCCTTGTCACCATGGAGGGCCTTGTCAATGCTTAAGAAAATGAGTAAAAAAGATGTAAGTTAAATACAGCTGGTGGTTTAAATGAGAAAAAAAAATAATAATAACTTACTTAATCCCTTTGAATTGGTTGCAGAGTTTGATAGTAGAGGAAATTATTTTTTGTTCCTCCTTCAAGACTTTAGCCTTATCAATATGAATAGATCGACTTTTCTTGTAAGCCTCGTTGTTGGCCAGTACCTTGCTCTTGAGATTGTCTAGGTTCTGCTGTATCTCCTGATCTGTGAGCACAAGCACAGGGCGCAACAGTTCTTCAGCTGCCTTCCTTTCATTTTCCTCAAGCTCCTTGGCAGCAAGAGCATCTCTCTCTCGAGCCTTCTTTGCTCTGTTTTTCTTAGTGGACATTCTAGATCTCATCTTCTTTTTCAGGGCAGAGAAATGTGAAATCATAGTGGACCTTGGGGACTTCTGGTTGTTTTCATCATCGACCTTATTGATAAATTCAGCAAGAAACCTGATAAAGATATAAATGTTCATGAGAAATAAGGTCAAACCGAAGGTGCAAAAGTGAATTAAATGTTTGAATAAATAAAATAAAAAAAAACTATGGAAATATCAAACCCATGATGAAATCAATTCGAAAATATACAGAGAGATGAATATGAGAAACTTACTCATCTGGAAGCCTTTCATCTTTGAAACCCATGCAGAACTTCTTCAAGTCCCCTTCTCCTTCTTCTTCATAGGAGATCCAAAATTGGTTGATGGCTTGTTCGATGGGAGTCCAGACTCTCACAACTCCATCCGCCATTGTTAGTTGTTACAAAGAGAGAGATGGAGATTAATCTGGTATTTATAATCTGCAATATAGTTTAAGTAAGTTAGGTGATGTCTACCGGCTGATAAGTACATGCACTAACTAACTAGTCAACACCAATCGGTCAAAAATATAAATTGAATGAAAAGTGTTAGCAACTTAGTGTATAATAATAGTTACACAAACTTCTATTATTGGAAAGCATAGAGATTTTTAGTTATGTACTACAGAATCATTTAGATTCTTCGCATGATAGAGGTGCAACAAACCTAAGCAGGAAACTCTAAGTGCATTACCGCAGCAGCAACACAATTCACTGCAAAATATTTACTAATCCAACATTCATATGGTGTCCAGTAATAGTTTTAAAGTTCAGGTGATAAGAATATTAAGCAAAAGGAAACTACAATACCTGAGACTGAGAGGCTAGGGATTCATATGGTGTGGTGTGCTTTCAACATATGACTAAGTTTTCAAGTTTCACTATTAGATCAGACAACCTCCCATGTCTCGGTACGAAACAGCACCATCTATGAAATGACACAAAAAAGAGAATAAGTTCGACAAAAAAAAAACAACAACAACACTTTAAGATCGGGTTTAGAGGTTAAATGCACAACTCAGCTGCAGCATCATAAGACTTTTTTTTTTTTTTAATGAGAAATTACGATTCACCTTGAGACACTTTAAGAAGGGATGCTCTCTCCTCTTTAGCTCTTGCAGTTCAGGATCAATCAATCGCTTCACCTCGTAATCTACATTGTCGGAAGCATACATCTCTGGAAGATCCACGAGAAGTGGGCATCTTCCCTTGTTTAAGAGAATTAGATGTAATTCCATACACATCGTAAAAACCATCTGGGCATAGTTGATAACCTCATTGTCATAATCAAGAAGCAGTTATCAAGGCCAGCAAAACCCTAACACAGCCAAAGTTAATCTAACAATTAATCAATCAATGTATATAGTGTAATACCCAATATCGAAGGGACAAAAAGTCACCCAAATCGCTTCGGTCTTGGAGAAACAAAATCTTTTGATTGTTTTTTTCTTTCTTTCTTTCTTTCTTTCTTTTCAGTTTTTTGACATTTGCTTCATTATTCCTAACGTTCGGGTTCTCGGGTCGGTTCGTTCGGATCCGGATCTAGAAAGTTTTAATCCAACAATTGCTTAAGATTTTCAGGTTTGGTTGGTTTCTACCGGGTCCGAGTCTTTCGGGTCTATCCTTAAAATAGCTGTAAAATACCAGTAATTTTATTGTGTCCGAGTCAGGTTAGGGTATTTAGGATCCAAAAAATATATATATGAAATATCCAAATTCCATCTTATTTATCCGAAATCCATCCTATTTATCTAAAATTCTATAAAATAACTAAATATCAACTATTAAGAATTAAAATTAAAACTTTTTTTTTTAAATTTAAATTTTATTTTTAAAACCTTATATTACTTGAAAATATTACAAGAATAATAATAATAAAGCTTGTTTACCAAAATACATTTCAACTAAATCATAAACTAAATATAGAAAATATATCACAAAAATGGGAAATTTCATTTCTAGCATAATTTTGATACCGATTTGTAAATTTACCTTTAATGAATGACTATTTTCAAAAATATCTTAGTTTTTTTTTTATCAAAATAGACTTAATTATTTTTTCAAAATATTTTTAAAAAATTTAGAAACTCAACCTCACCCCTTTAACACTAAACCTAAACAATAATCACTAAAATGTAAATCTAAATTTTAATATATTTTTGATAATGTATATTTTCGCAAAGTGGTACTAAGAGCAACAACATCGGTGGGACTATCTTGCAAGTCCTTAGAGTTTTTTAGTAATTTTTGTAGCTTAGGACTTTGTTATGGGACTTTAATGAAATATGCGAATATTGGTGGGACTGGAAAGAAATAAGATGATGGAGTGGAGAGGAAAAAGACGATGGAGAAAAGCCATGACACGTGCTCTTAAGGACGAGGTCGAAAACTTCTTATTTAAGATATGTCCTTCTTCTTTTTCCTTATTATTCATTTATTTTATTTTAAATTTACACTAAGGACGTACTTTACATACGCCCATAATGTTGGTCTAAACTTATGTTATTCTTAGTAATTTCTCTCACAAAAAGTCATCTTTTTGGATATTTCTATTTTTAAGCCGAGTATGAATTAGTTGGTCTATTCAGATCAGTTCTTTCGGGTAAAATTATTTTAGAAACAACTAGGCACTTGTAAATTTTCAGTTAGGTTTTGGTTCGCGTATTTTCAGGTTGGTTCCAATTCGCATTTTCAGATGCAAAAAAAAAATTCTCACGTCTAATCCTTGCGTTGATTAGAGTTTTTAATTAGATCAATTATTTTTTCTTACAAAATATTCTTACTAATATTTATTAGATTTTGCATTATTTACAAATAACTACAACATTTTATACTCTCAAAAAAATTAAATTGAATATAAAAAATGCTTATATATTAAAAAAAATTTCATCAACATATTACACTCAAATTTTAGAAACGTTCACAGATTATTAATATTTTGAGATATCTCTTTACCCAGTATATTCATTGTGCTATTTTATGATTAAAATATTGTTTTCGATTAACAATATAGTTTAACATAAATGATTTTATTTATTTTTAAAATACATTTTATTTTTTGGCTATTCTTTTATTAAGTTAATTTATAATAAATCATCTTATCAAATCAATAAGTTTAGATTTTTAAGAATATTTTTAATTATATAATAAGTTATCTGATCGAATAAATAAATTAAACTTTTGAACATATTTGTTTTAATTATATTATTAATTAAATATATAATCAGTAATGTTGGCACATCAATAAACTTTATGTAGTGTTACTTAATATATATTTACTTACTATTTAATTTTAATTATACATAACAATCCATTCATCTGTTCATGCTTAATTATATATAATAATAAAATAGTACTTTTGTCCAAATGGTAAAACTTGACATTGTATTAATGAATATATATATTTACTCTTTGTATCTCATTTCGTCTTTCTTTCTCTCACTATTCCATTCACTATGTCTCTCTTTGTATCTCTCTCTAGCTCATTCATTTCATTTGGATATATATATATATATATATATATATATATATAAGATCTCTTTCTCTCTCTCTCTATCACTCTCTATGTCTCTATCTCACTCATTTCATATCTTTATATATATTAGGGATTTTCCCGGGCTACGCCCGGGTATTCGTATAAGTTTTAGTTAAATTAAAAAATATACACTTATATTTGAATATAAATTGTTTATGTATATTTAAATCGACTGTAAACTATTAAATTGGTAGAAAAATTAAATAAGTTTGTATTATTCATTGTCTTGTGTCTAACAAATTTCAAATAGTTCAACTTGCAAATTTTAATTTGTTATTACCGGAAATCATATAAAGATAAAATGAGTAAAATTGAACTAAACGTAGTTATGATTTAAACTACATTTTATCTTATTTATATGGATTTCGTATAAAATAATTGTAAATTTACGGCCGGTTTAAATTTTGTTATAACTTTGTAATTATTGAGTTGCAATACCACATTGAATAGTTTCATAATGGAAATAAAATTGATCCAAACGTAAAAATAATTTTATTCTCTAAACCATTTCATGAAAAATGCATTATGAATAAAAATATATAACAGATAAAATCAGACTAAAAATAATCTTTTAAAATAAATCATCACCGTAACTTTATATTTAAATCAAATAAACCACAGTGACTCTCTAAATTAAGAATTCCGGTCTCGTCTCAAAAACATTAAAGTATTTCCAATATAAAACTCTTTTTTTCTTCTAAAATAAAGTGTGTTTTTGCTACAACCTTACTCTATTTTGGAGTGAAAATAAATAATGAATAATAATTAAATATATTATTTCATGATGGAGTAAATTCATTTTTATTTCATTGTGGAATAAAAAATGAAGTTGAGTTGAAAATTTCTTACTCTAAAATTCATTTTGAAGTAAAAAAATGAAATATGGTTAGATATACTCTTACTTTTATGCTGGTTTGTAGCTTTGATGACTTATTGTAAAGTTATAATCTGGTGTTTTAAAAAAGTTATACACGGTGAAGATTTAATTTAATTATTCACAATTTTAAAATTACATATGAAAATTGTTGTTGAATGAATATAATTTGAAGTTGTGGTGATAATGTTAGTGCTCTTGGTCTAAGTCTTTAAATAACTCTCCCTGATATGTTTTGAGTCTTCATTTTGCACTTTTTTCATCATAACTATTACCCATGAAATGTGTTTCAATCTCTATTTTACATTCTTCATCGTAACTACTCCCAATGTTCATGTTTATGTTTTAGACTAACTATAAAGATGCTGTTTGAGCCGGTTTTTCATCGACATGTTCCAAAAGAAAAAACCTATATATATGTTGTTTGAGCCCGGTTTTAGAATAACTATATATATGCTGTTTGATATGTACGTCTTTATGTGTATATATGGTCTTGTTTATTTTCAGAAAAAAATATCACTCTTTATTTCTTCCTGTGCAAAGATCACTTTCTTGTCCCCAAATAATATCCTTTTTACTTCTGAGATTCTTTCAGACATTAGCAATAAACCAAGAGGGAGAGAGAACTAAAAGCTTAAAGATCACGAAACTCAGCAGATAATTATTTAAAACCTAGCGGAAATAAAGATTAAAAATAATTTGCAATGGTTGCCATGTGCTCCGGAAAGGCAGAGAGAATTGCACGATTGCATCTTCCGGCCATGGATAGAAACCGGCGAAGCTCAGGGAAACGCGTTGCTAAATTATTTAGACTCGCCAGTCCCATGTCATTTAGCTCCGGTAATTAATTTGACAAATACTGTAGAAGATTGAGTATCATCTTCAGATGTCTCACATAGTCGTTTCTTTGGAGGTTTTGGTTTCACCTTGTCCCTGTATTAAAGAAGAAACAAATCTCCTAGTCTCAACAATTGATCAGGGAATGAAAGATGAATGGTAAGTTTGCCCACAAAAAGTATCAATGGTAACATTTAGCACCATTTCTACATGGAATTTGTTGGCAACTATTTCGTGATTTAGTTTCAGGATTTATCAGTGAACCCATGCAAAAAAAAACACCGTACTGAACTGGGATCTCCTCTGCAGGAATGGTAAAAAATAAATTTTAGAGCATAGTATTGGGTTCTTACATTAGAAGAGTCTCTGTGACATTATCTGGAGGAGACACAAGAAACTTGCTCTAGATTGGTCGTTTTAAAAAATGGAGACAGGAGAGTGTTGCCAGCTTAGAACACATTATTGCTCCAACCCACAACAGCGATACATCTCAAGCTTGTTTGTAAAGCTTGAGCCGTTTGGATTAAGTTCATCTTTGTTCCATGAGCTGTGTGTCTTCGTCCAACATCGTCCCAACTTCTCCTTCTGGACCATTTATATTGGTAAGTACAGTACTTGATAGAATGATTGAAAATGATTATATTAGGTAGTTTATATACCTGTTCATCTATCAACAACATCGCAAGACCAAGTCAAGGCCCTTCGGAACTATTATTCAATAAGGTTCTACTCGGATTGGGAGACACGAAGGTTGTAGGTTTCGTCAATATCTGAGCAGTGGAGGTGATGAATAATATCAACGTTATTTTGCATGTAGTGGTTGTGAGAGAGAGACTCCTGTTATTTATAGTGTGAGAGGGGATTTGGAAATTTGGACCGGTTACGACTACTAAACTAATCACTGCATATCTCATCTCTAATCAAGGGAGAAGTAAAGAAGTTAGTTTAATGATTAACAGTGGGGCTGATGACTTCACGGTAACGGCGAATTTCATAAATAGAAAATGATGATAATGGAGTGGAAGAGTCGGAGAAGGCTGCCTTGCAACGAACATCATGCTGGAAAGGAGAGAAAGATTTAAACGGCGATTTTTGTCACACACATAAGTGTAGCCCGATTGTGACGTCTAGACGGTCTAACATTGCAAAATAAAGCTTTACTATTGGTTAATTTTTTAAAGTGATGAGATAAATGGAACCTGATCGATTAGGGGCAGCGCGTTGAAGGTTTAATGTCAGGCTCCCCATATCTCCGGCCGGTTGAAATTATCCCCAAACTTATTAGGGGTGGCATGACCTCGACACAAAAGCTTGCACATATACTAAACCGAATCAAACCCTTCCTTGATTGCATTGATTTGAAGCTCTGGCATATTTGCATTGATGGAATCGTAAGTGATCATCACCGACAGCTGTAACCTTGGCTGAATCCAGTTTTAGTTCATCGATCTTTGTAGTAGTGATGAAGCAACGCCTGATAAACATAACAATTGGAGAAGAGAATGTTTAGTTGTCGAAACTCGCAATCGAAGACTCCAAAAAAGAAAAAAACATTTAAATTTTCGTATTTGGGCCAAGATAAAAATCATGATGGGCCAAGACAAAATCAGGATGGGCCAAGATGATGCACACAAATCGGCCAGAACCCATAAAAGCAAGATGACTTGGGAATTTTAAAAATTCTGAATGGCTGATTTTTTGTGTTGATGTGGACAGTCTCCCCACTCATCTTATTGTATTTTTAGTATTGTTAGATAAATCTCTCTATCACACACTCACTCTATATATTATATGTATACCAATTATTATGGGTGTATAAGTAGAATGTAACTCTCTCTCTCTCTCTCTCTCTCTCTCTCTCTCTCTCTCTCTCTCTCTCTCTCTCTCTCTCTCTCTCTCTCTCTCTCTCTCTCTCTCTCTCTCTCTCTCTCTCTCTCTCTCTCTCTCTCTCTCTCTCTCTCTCTCTCTCTCTCTCTCTCTCTCTGTGGAAATATGTCGTTTACCCTAAATATTTTGGTTATGTTGTGCACATTTTTATTATGGAGGTTAGTATTTTGTGTTATAATTCTTCATGAAAGTTAGCAGCCAATATTTTGCCATCCACGCTGATGATGAACGCATTATGGTTTGAGTAGTGAATCAATATTTAATTTAGAGATCGTAAATATACTATTAAGTATCATTTGCATAGTATATAAAAGTTACTCCATTTGAATTTTATTATTGAAATTACATTGAACTAAAACGTTTCAAATGAAATATGCGATTGCTATTTAAATTTTACACTAAATTTGTTTAGAATGACCAAGCATGACGAATTTTATTATAATAATAACATAAATGCAAATCATAACAGACTTACCATATAGTATAATAATCAACAGTTCCTTGGAACCTTCGACATGTTGCCAATGGTTCACCACACTGATCTCTCGTTCTATGTGTACCCTGAAAGATCTCAGGTATTATCATATTTGAAGGAAAGCTACAACATCATACAACATGCTGCTCCATATACATTCGTTAAATCTAGTATCAAAGAACGCCACAGTTCCTAAAGCTGCCCTGAGTAAAAAGACTTTCTTTTTTTCTCTAGTATGCTTTTTTTTCTGACTGATACTCAAGCAATAGAGAATTAAAACAACATAGATATCAAAACAGTGTCCTAAGATACGACTTCTCTTCAAAACTAAAATCCAATCTTAGACCCATCCATTCAGGCCCAGCACAAGGGACTAGTCTTTCCTGGTTTATAGAAAGTAAGTTGTTCAATGTTCTTTATCACCAGTATGAAAAATTGCTAGAGGACTGTTTCTTTTCCTTATAATGCACTCTGAGTATCCTTCATTTCCTGAAAAACTAAACTTTCTTAGTGTGCAAGATATCGCTCAAGTCCTCTAAACTCCATGTTTATCAATATTTTAGACAGTGTATCTTCAAGAACAAAGCATACCTTCTTATTTTTACGATCAATAACCATTATTCATACAGTTTATGTATCAGCATCTGTTCTTCCACCTTAAAAACATCTGTTAAACGATCTCCACTTGGTAATGACATCACAAGCACTAGGAAAAGGATATGTCAGTTAGATTTGGGAAGTATAAATAATATTAAAAGAGTAAAAGGCACAATGACTTACACTTATCCGATATAGGTTTCGATATATGTCTTTTAATCTTTCTGATATCTGAGCGGTCGAGGTCTTCTTCGCATCCACCACACATTTATAGGTCGAGGTTGTCGTCTTTACTTTCAACGATGTTACGGCTGGATAAATGAGGCGGAGTAGGAGAGGAAGTGGAGTGCAGTTTAATGATTAGATTAATGGAAAATATCAACTAAAAATAGAGTTCGATCGGATGAGATGGTTACCAAAAGGTCACAGCGATTGATTCGCAAATAGAATATACACAATCCTGGCCCATAATGATGATATAATTAAGGGCCCAATAAAATCATAAGTCCCATAACAAATTTGATTTCATCGAAAATACACAATAGGGTGTATATAGCTTGCCACATGGCAAAAAATACCCATGTTCTAATGATGATGTGGCACAAAGAAAAAGGAGAAAAGTCTCATTTATTGTAATAGATTAGTGTGTAGAGTATATATATATATATATATATATATATATATATATATATATATATATATATATATATATATATATATATATATATATATATATATATTATGTTGTTAATTAATATTAAGCTATAGTGAATAAATGATGATTATTTTCTAAGTGTAGTAACTCTATTTAATTATATATAAAATAAATTTAAATATTCACTAAGAGTATCAATGACATTAATTAGTTTAACTCTTAATTTGAGAATGCAAATGTGAAAAATCACTTCTCAGTTAATAGTAAAAATATTTTATTTAAATAATTTATAATCAATTATCTAATCTAATAAGTAAATTTTTATTTTTTTAAAATATGATCACTGATGTTGGTGCATAAGTAAACTTCATGTAGTATTACTTAATAATTATTTACTTAATTAGGAGTTTTCATGCGCCATACGCTAATATAATAATTGTATTTTATTAAAATAAGAATATTTAGTTTTCATTTTAACATTATTATTTTATATTTTAATTTCACTAATTTGGAAAAATAAAAATAAAAAATGTGATTATATATAGTCTTCTTTCTTTTGAATTGGTTTAATTATTTTAACTTTATTCTATTTAAACTTTGCTAGGTTTTATTTATATGATAATGCTTATTTATTTAAATAAGTATATTAATCCATAATTTGAAAATTCTATATATATATTTATATAAATTTTAATAATTTTTTTATTTTATTTTAGTTAAAAGCTATTAAACTGGTAAAATCATAAGAATATAGGTAAAAAAAACAAGGAGCGACGATGGCGGCGATTGAAAGCAACAATATGCCACCTATTTTGGCTGGTCCCGGCGAGGATCCTCCTCACAATGATAACATCTCTCCTCGTGCTGCTGCTTTCCCATGGTTGAAGGGCCCTGCCACTGAACCGCCACAACCTGATGAAGTAATTGATGGTGTTGTCTCGATTCAGATCCCTGACGAGATTTTGTCTGATCCAAACCATTTGTGGAGATGGTATATTGTTGGATATTTCATTGGAGATTCTCCTCAGGTTGGTTCCATTCATGCTCCAGTCAATCGTCAACGAAGAATGGCTGTAAGATTGATGTGCAGTTTATCGAGAAAGATATTGTTTTTTCGTATTAAGAGCCCGAAGATAAGCGCTCGTGTGACTCAGTGACGCTACTGGCATATTGCAGATATTCCTTTGTGGGTGGATGAGTGGTCCTCTGGCACGGGTCTCAACGCACCAGACATGTCTGCTATGCCTCTCTGGAATGACCTAAAGGTCGTTCCGAGTTTAATGTTCTCTCATAAAACTTTGAAGTGTATGGGTCGACAACAGAAAATTTTGTTAAACTGCATTTTAATACGGAGAGATGTACTAGGCTTGATGTGGCTCGTATCTTAGGGGAGGGTAAAATTGAACAAACCTTTAGTTGAGAAAATTAGTTTTTTGGACAAAGATGGCGTTCAAGTGATGATCAAAGTGAGTTATCCTTGGTTGCCTCCGCAATGTAATGTTTGCAAGGCATTGGGGCATAAGGGAGCTAACCGTAAGTCCAAGAAGATAAGTGTTTTTCAGAAAGGCAAACAAAAATAAGTACAAGAGGAGGTTTCAGATGTTGTAATTGACGGAGATGGTACAATGCGCTATGAGCTAATCTTGTTAGTGAATTGCTCCAAGAGATCGAGAGGCTTCCTGTAATGGCTGGTGATAAATCGAAATAAGGATTTGAGTTTTGAAGTACCTCAAATTCAGTATGTGACATAAAAAAGCAACATGAGTGGGCTTTGGTGGGAAGGAAGGCAGTCTCATAGTCCGCCTCCCTCCTATACACGAAGAATTGCAGAGGATTCAAATGGAATTCAGGATGGTTGTGATGTCATAATCTCACCTTACAGATTCAGTGTTCTAGCTTCTGATGAGCTAGAGGAGATCGAGGAAAACAAAGACACAAAAATTGAAGAAGGTAAGGTGGTCCCTGATATGCAGTTAGTTGGTACGAAGGGAGAGGATTTATCTAATGGTGTGTAGTTCAGACCTGCTACAAGTCTCAAGCTCAGTAAGCAATTTCATGCTCGCTCTAAGGAAATGAAGGGAGTTAGGACCCAACCGACATCAAAAAAAATTTCTCTCGGAAGTTATGACGTATTTTTCGCATGGAATATGTGTGAATTTAATATGTCACACAAACATAGAGAGGTTCGCAGATGGGTACAAGCTGCGATGTTTCTTTTGGGGTGTTTGCTCTAGACGCGAATTTAACAGGAAAATTATGGAAAGTGTGTGGAAGAAGCTCTACCAGGTTGGGCTTCTATTGCAAATTATGAATTCAATAGGT
>CAJHQQ010004012.1:22500-34273 GCA_905132885.1 Moricandia moricandioides | reverse complement strand
ATCCTGAATAAGGATCATGTGACTGACCATGGTTCGAGGGAATGAGCTAAGGATCATTTAGATCAAGTTACAAACGTCCCATGGTCAGAATGAGTTAAGTTTATGAGGACTTAACCAAATGAGAGGGAAAGAAACGAGTCAAAAGAGCTAGACGAGTGTTTTGGCAGCTGGACGAAGTGTACGACCAGCTCGACCAGCTAAACCTAGCTCGACCAAGCTCAGCCTAGCTCAGCACTACTTAGGTCAGCTCATTCAGCTGAGCTACCAGCTCACTCAGCTGGACCAGCTGGGGATCAGCTCAACTCAGCTGGACGGAGTGTTCGGGTAATGGGCAGTTGGTCCTGGTCCGGGCCGGTGGTGGGCCGAGGTGGTCCGGCCATGGTGGTTAGGGCCTGGTGGACCCTTGGGTAAGGCCATGGGCTAAGCCTAGTGGGTTTGGGTCTCTGTTTGGGCTTGGTATCGACCCAAGAAGGGTCAGTTATGGGCGAAGGGATGCTTGTGGTCAAGGGGTGCAACTTATTTTCAAGTCATGCCCTTTCACCTACAAGTCGTGCCTGTCTGTGGGGCAAGACTTACCCCCTCGTCCTCTATTAATAGGGGGACCCTAGGCACGAAAAGGGACATCACAGACAGAAGAAAATACAGAGAGAAAAGGAGAGAGAGTCGGATTCAATAATCCAATATCGATATGCATGTGTAGGCGATATGGAGACTGTTTTGAGAGAGATCATGAGGGGAGTTGAGAACGACCTTCTAATTGGTTTTGATCATTGTTATCAACACTCAAACCTTTCTCCTGAGTCTGGTAACACACGCAAATAACTAGGGAAGAAGAGAGAGGGCCGAACTTCACTTCCCAAGGATGATATAGCCTTAAAGGGGGTAGTTCGTGGAGAGACTGTTTCATGGAAGTTCATGGGATGTGATGCACGATCCATGAATGGATCTTATCATTCATGGAAGTGAATTATAAGACTTGATAAAGGCGTGGTTATTATCTTCATGGACGTTCCAGGTAATGGATGTTATTGGCGAACCATCGCCATGGACCATTGATCGGTAAGATCGTGGTTATGGGTTGGGTTTTGGTCGAACTGCATCCGGATCTCTTCCTTCTTCTTTTCAATACTGGTTCTTCTTCTCCTTATCTGTATTTGCGTGATGAATGTGGTGGTTTGGTCACAGAATGTCTTGGTAAGGACCAAGGTCATGTCCGAGTGGAACCAACTACAAACCATGGTTCATGGACGATCGGACGGATGGTCCGATTGGGTCTTAGCCATGGGTCGGTTTACCTTTGTTCTGGAAAGGGTACTTCCGTGGGTTCATTGAGCTTGTATGGGTTATTGGGTTATGGCCTTTAGTCGTTCCAAGTGGATTGGATCAAGTCCCAATGGGTCGGTTATGTGGACAGTCCAGATCGTTCCAGAGAATGGGCGGTTAGGCTGAACGGTTGGGAATGACCCAAAGGGTACGAGTGCCAAGAGTCATGAGTCACCAAGGGTTGTGAGTTACCAAGGGGTGCAAGTAACCAAAAGGCATGAGGTGCCAAGTATCAAAGGGTAAGAGGAGCAAAAGGTGTCATCGACCAAAAGGTGCCATCGACCAAAGGGTGCATGTTCCAAATGGTGCCATTGGATGCAGGTTCTGTCCGGTCCATATGGTTCAGTCCATGACTTGTTAAGTCAGGACGTACAATCGTGTCATGATCCAAAAGGTACGAACGTGTCGTGATCCAAGAGGTACGAACGTGTCGTGATCCAAGAGGTACGAACGTGTAGTGATCCAAGAGGTACGAACGTGTCGTGATCCAAGAGGTACGAACGTGTCGTGATCCAAGAGGTACGAACGTATTGTGATCCAAGGGATGCAAACGGGTCGGGACCGAAAGGGTGCGAACGGGTCGGGACCGAAAGGGTGCGAACGGGTCGGGACCGAAAGGGTACGAACGGCTCAGGACCGAAAGGGTACGAACGGTTCGAGTCTGAAAGGGTACGAATGATTCGGGACCGAGGAGGTACGAATGGATCGTAACTGAAAAGATGTGATTGTTCAAGGAAAGCTGTATATGATCTGATCATGGTTGAGAAGGGACGACCTGACCCATAAAAGATGGATCAAGGTGTCAGATCTAACCTGATTAATGAATACATCATTTTCTATGAACACGTTAGATCGGTTGTCTCGGATATAGGCCAATGCCGATCAGGCAAGATGAAGACTCATCAGTTCTAAGTCATGTGAGGATGGTTGGATGATTGACTTAGGATATGATGGGCATTCTCAGTCCAGTAAGGGACTTGGTACTATTGCATATACGGTGAAACGAGGCTGGATGTTGTATGAGCCGATAAAGTCCAAATGCATATCCTCAACTGATTGAAGACTTCTCAAGGGTTACCTTAGTCTGTGGGGATGGTTGGTTGAATGACTAAGTACCCAAAGGGGTTTGTCTTATGTAAAAATAAGATAATATATAAGAAGACACTCAATGAGTCTAATGGTTCAATAGACGAGTAAGTGTAGTTCGGGTCAATGGAGATCCGATGAGCTACTAAGCTCCGTGGATGTGTCAAAGGTATGATTCATCAAATACTGGTTATATTAGTATGTGGTTAGGATACTAGTAGAATGATCGAGGGGAATGAAACCTCGGATCAATATGACTTGGTTTGAGTTTATGATCGATCTTTGAGCTAGTTGGTAGTTGATATAGCTAACCAAGGCTGAGACGATTAAACCGGACAAGTGTTAGATTGGTCATTAACCAATGGCATCTTGAAAATATTTCGCTGTGCATAATTTGAAAAGATCTAAGTTAGGAATCGACTAAGGTAGTCGTAAGCTAAGGTCTAAAGATAGCCCTCGCTGTTAGGCGAAATTATAAGTAAGGGCAAAAATCTAGGGGTTCGGTCTGTGTATGGACCGAGCGACGTGAGGCTTCGACTGCGGCCTAGTAGGCCGGGTTTGGGTCTTACAAGTTGGTATCAGAGCATGCTTGATCCTGTTTAAGATCATGCCCAAAGATGTTGAGTTCAAACCGACATTATTTTCTGAAAAACTAAGTTGATTCTAAAAACCTTAGTAGGGTGAGCCATGAGAGAGTTGAGGTAAACATGTTATCACGCTTGAGAACGGTGAAGTTCCAAGGTGAAGCGGCTTAGCCAAGATACAATCTCTAAGGACAAGAGCCTTATACTAAAGGTTTGCCAACCTAGTTACTAAGGAATAATGAATGGTCTTGAAAGGACATGAGGATTGAGGTATATTATAAACACTCTTGTGAATGGTGTCAGGATTCGCAAAAGTGTGACACTTTGGAGAATGGTATGGGACGTTTTCCAAATGTGTGATCAAACCGAGATCCTAATTGTCTAGGTCCTTGTATGATGAGGGCTGAGATATAATATAAACACTCTTGTGAATGGTGTCAGCATTCGCAAAAGTGTGACACTTTGGAGAATGGTATGGGACGTTTTCCAAATGTGTGATCAAACCGAGATCCTAATCGTCTAGGGACCCTCATGATCGGTGGTGTAGAACCACACCTACTTTTTGACACATGGGCTACACAGTTTCGTGAGCCCAAAGCTAGTCGGAAAGGGTCTGTTCTGTTTAGAATCTGGGGATAATTTGAGGTTAGTGAAGGCTGTCGGTGGGCAAGTCATACAATCACTAGGCCTTATGACAAATGTCCCGGTGACGATCCAAGGTAAGAATCTACTTGTGGATCTGATCGTTGTTCGCCTACAGTATCACGAGGTGATCCTAGGCATGGTCTGGTTGGGAAAGTATCGGGCCACTCTCGATTGTCACAAGGGTTGTGTGCGATTGGAGATTGGACCTCACCGGTTGAGTACCAAATTCTGAGTCCGGCTCTAGTAGAAGTAGTGGTTTCAGTAGTCCGTGTGGAACAGATGCTATGTCAGGGTTGTGAGGCCCTTCTGGCCACAATCACCACTATGGAGTGCGACAATTCTGTTGATCTAAATGATCTGTCTGAGGACTCGTTGGTGTCTGAGTTCCCGGATGTGTTCCGTTCGCTACAGGGTGTCCCCCTGGTAGGTCGGATCCATTCATGATCGAACTAGAACCAAGGACAGCCCCACTGTCCTAGAGTCCGTATCGAACGGCTCCAGCCAAGATGGCCGAGCTAAAGTCGACCACGTCCAAGAAGGGACCAGGGTCGCAGTACAACCAAGTCGGAGATTGACCTAGGGTTGGGATTTCAATTTGATCAAGCCCATGAGGCGAGGATCAAATTATGACAATGTCCGGTGAGGGACAGAAGTCAAATCTGAGGACTCGTTGGTGTCTGAGTTCCCGAATGTGTTCCGTTCGCTACAGGGTGTCCCCCCTGATAGGTCGGATCCATACATGATCGAACTGGAACCATGGAAAACTCCACTGTCCAAGAGTCCGTATCGAATGGCTCTGGCCGAGATGGTCGAGCTAAGGAAGCAATTTTAAGAATTGCTTGACAAGGGGTTCATACGTCCGAGAAGTTTCCCTTGGGATGCACCAGTCCTCTTGTGAAAAAGAAGGATGGTAGCATGTGTCTGTGTATCGACTATCAAGGGTTGAACATGGTTACTGTGAAGAACAAGTACATGTTGCCTAGGATAGACGATGTGTTGAGTATGTGTTACGACTTAGCCATGAATTGCTCGGATCATGGGACTTGTGATTTCATTCAGAATGAACGAGTCAGAGTACATGATCAAGGACAAGATGAGAACCTGAGGAAGGTTTCTCTGAACATGGGATTTAGTACCAAACCGCGAAGGATGGTACAATCCTAATCTGTGAAGGATTACCGTTCCTAATGGTAGAGTACTAAAGGAGGGGATTATGAGAGAATCTCGTAAGTCTAAAATCTCGGTACACCCAAGATGTACCAGAACCTCATGAAGTACTATCATTGGATCCGTATGAAGGCTGATGTGGCCGAATGGGTGGCTAAGTATTTCACTTGTCAACTCATTAAGGCTAAGCATTAGGTTCTGAGTGGGTTGTTACATAACTTGTCTATTCCAGAGTGAGACCATATCACAAAGGGTTTTGTGACTGGGTTCCCAACGCCTTGGAATAAAAAAGATGCGATTTGGTTCATGGTGGATCACCTGAACAAATCGGCACACTTTCTGGCCATCAAGTAACCGGAGAGCTTTGATCGGATTGTACCCAAGTACATCGATGAGTTTTCTGCGACTACATGGTGTGTCGGCTAGTATTGTATCAGATAGAGACTCACGTTTTACATCTTGTTTCTGGAGAGCTTTTCAGAAAGTACTAGGAACAAGAGTAATCATGAGTACCGC
The DNA here is from genome assembly GCA_905132885.1 of Moricandia moricandioides. Classification (NCBI taxonomy): domain Eukaryota; kingdom Viridiplantae; phylum Streptophyta; class Magnoliopsida; order Brassicales; family Brassicaceae; genus Moricandia; species Moricandia moricandioides. The sequence goes on along the minus strand of CAJHQQ010004012.1, from coordinate 28,952 downwards.
ATATCACCCACAGACGGATGTACAATTGGAACGTACGATTCGAACGTCGAAAGATATGTTGCGAGCATGTGTCTTGGACTAGGGTGATTCCTGGGAGAGACATCTAACTTTGGTAGAATTGTGTACAACAACAGCTTCCGTAGGAGTATTGACATGTCGGCATACGAAGCTCTGTATGGGCGTCCATGTAGGACACCCCTATGCTGGATCGAAGTGGGGGAGCGTAGCATGATTAGACCTGAAATTGTCAAAGAGACAACCAGCAAGATCAAGTTTGTTTCTGAAGAAACAATTGATTCGGATTCGAGGACGAATCCATCGTAAGTGGGGGAGACTTGTAGCATCCCCAATCCTGAATAAGGATCATGTGAATGACCATGGTTCGAGGAAATGAGCTAAGGATCATTTAGATCAAGTTATAAACGTCCTATGGTCAGGATAGGTTAATTTTAGGAGGACTTAACCAAATGAGAAGGAAAGAAACTAGTCAAAAGAGCTAGACGAGTGTTTTGGCAGCTGGACGAAGTGTACGGCTAGCTCGACCAGCTAAACCTAGCTCGGCCAAGCTCAGCCTAGCTCAACACTACTTAGGTCAGCTCATTCAGCTGAGCTACCAGCTCACTCAGCTGGACCAGCTGGGGATCAGCTCAACTCAGCTGGACGGAGTGTTCAGGTACTGGGCAGTTGGTCCGGGCCGGTGGTGGGGCGATGTGGTCCGGCCATGGTGGACCCTTGGGTAAGGCCATGGGCTAAGCCTGGTGGGTCTAGGTCTCTGTTTGGGCTTGGTATCGACCCAAGAAGGGTCAGTTATGGGCGAAGGGATGCTTATGGTCAAGGGGTGCAACCTATCGACCAAGTCATGCCCTTTCACCTACAAGTCGTGCCTGTTCGTGGGACAAGACTTACCCCCTCATCCTCTATAAATAGGGGGACCCTAGGCACGAAAAGGGACATCACAGACAGAAGAAAATACAGAGAGAAAAGGAGAGAGAGTCGGATTCAATAATCCAATATCGATATGCATGTGTAGGCGATATGAAGACTGTTTTGAGAGAGATCATGAGGGAAATTGAGAACGACCTTCTGATTGGTTTTGATCATTGTTATCAACACTCAAAACTTTCTCCTGAGTCTGGTAACACACGCAAATAACCAGGGAAGAAGAGAAAGGGCCGAACTTCACTTCCCAAGGATGATATAACTTTAAAGAGAGTAGTTCGTGGAGAGATTGTTTCATAGAAGTTCATGGGATGTGATGCACGATCCATGAATGGATCTTATCATTCATGGAAGTGAATTATAAGACTTGATAAAAGCGTGATTATTATCTTCATGGACGTTCCAGGTAATGGATGTTATTGGCGAACCATCGCCATGGACCATTGATCGGTAAGATCGTGGTTATGGGTTGGGTTTTGGTTCAACTACATCCGGATCTCTTCCTTCTTCTTTTCAATACTGGTTCTTCTTCTCCTTATCTGTATTTGCGTGATGAATGTGGTGGTTTGGTCACGGAATGTCTTGGTAAGGACCAAGGTCATGTCCGAATGGAACCAACCACAAACCATGGTTCATGGACGATCAGACGGATGGTCCGATTGGGTCTTAGCCATGGGTTGGTTTTCCTTTGTTCTGGAAAGGGTACTTCCGTGGTTTCATTGGGCTTGTATGGGCTATTGGGTTATGGCCTTTAGTCGTTCCAAGTGGATTGGATCAAGTCCCAATGGGTCGGTTATGTGGACAGTCCAGATCGTTCCAGAGAATGGGCGGTTAGGCTGAACGGTTGGGAATGACCCAAAGGGTACGAGTGCCAAGAGTCATGAGTCACCAAGGGTTGTGAGTTACCAAGGGGTGCAAGTAACCAAAAGGCATGAGGTGCCAAGGGTTGCGAGTATCAAAGGGTACGAGGACCAAAAGGTGCCATCGACCAAAATGTGCCATCGACCAAGGGTTGCATGTTCCAAATGGTGCCATTGGATGCAGGTTCTGTCCGGTCCATATGGTTCAGTCCATGACTTGTTAAGTCAGGACGTACGAACGTGTCGTGATCCAAAAGGTACGAACGTGTCGTGATCCAAAAGGTACGAACGTGTCGTGATCCAAGAGGTACGAACGTATTGTGATTCAAGGGATGCAAACGGGTCGGGACCGAAAGGGTGCGACCGGGTCGGGACCGAAAGGGTGCGACCGGGTCGGGACCGAAAGGGTGCGAACGGGTCAGGACCGAAAGGGTATGAACGGTTCGGGTCTGAAAGGGTACGAATGATTCGGTACCGAGGAGGTACAAATGGATCGTAACCGAAAAGATGTGATTGTTCAAGGAAAGCTGTATATGATCTGATCATGGTTGAGAAGGGACGATCTGACCCATAAAAGATGGATCAATGTGTCGGATCTAACCTGATTAATGAATACATCATTTTCTATGAACACGTTAGATCGGTTGTCTCAGATAAAGGTCAATGCCGATCAGGCAGGATGAAGACTCATCAGTTCTAAGTCATGTGAGGATGGTTGGATGATTGACTTAGGATATGATGGGCATTCTCAGTCCAGTAAGGGACTTGGTACTATTGCCTATACGGTGAAACGAGGCTGGATGTTGTATGAGCCGATAAATGCCAAATGCATATCCTCAACTGATTGAAGACTTCTCAAGGGTTACCTTAGTCTATGGGGATGGTTAGTTGAATGATTAAGTACCCAAAGGGGTTTGTCTTATGTAAGAATAAGATAAGATATAAGAAGACACTCAATGAGTCTAATGGTTCATTAGACGAGTAAGTGTAGTTCGGGTCAATGGAGGTCCGATGAGCTACTAAGCTCCGTGGATGTGTCAAAGGTATGATTCATCAAATACTGGTTATATTAGTATCTGGTTAGGATGCTAGTAGAATGATAGAGGGGAATGGATCCTCGGATCAATATGACTTGGTTTGGGTTTAGGATCGACCTTTGAGCTAGTTGGTAGTTGATATAGCTAACCAAGGCTGAGGCGATTAAACCGGACAAGTGTTAGATTGGTCATTAACCAATGGTATCTAGAAAATATTCCGCTGTGCATAATTTGAAAGGATCTAAGCTAGGAATCGACTAAGGTAGTCGTAAGCTAAGGTCTAAAGATAGCCCTCGCTGTTAGGCGAAATTATAAGTAAGGGCAAAAATCTAGGGGTTCGGTCTGTGTATGGACCGAGCGACGTGAGGCTTCGACCGCGGCCTAGTAGGCCGGGTTTGGGTCTTACAGGAATAGCGAGCTTTAGCTGTAAGAAGTGTAATGGGGTGGAGGATGATCTCCACGTTTTCCTCAGCTGTCCTTTAGCGGTAGAGGTCTGGAGCCAACTACCTATAACTCAAATACCAATAAGTCTCCTCCCATCATTAGCAGAGCTTATCAAACAAGGGAACAACTATATCACCTTACCACCAGTGGGAGTGAATGCCCCGTTGTGGCCATGGCCCCTGTGGAACTTGTGGAAGGCGAGGAACAGCTTGCTCTATGAAAATAGAGTTTTCTCCGCTAAAGAGATTGTTCTCAAGAGTATAAAGGATGCCAAAGAATGGTCATGTGCACAAAATGAGTGTGAGGTGCCCATACCTCAATGTGATCCCCTGCAACGAAGTCAAAATCGGCTTCCTTGCTCACCCCCAACCTTTCAATCGGGCACTCTTGTAGTGAACGTGGATGCGGCTTGGGATGTGAAGTCCGAACGGTGTGGTATTGGCAGGATTTTTTCTGGTGATTGCCGGATGCTTCCTTCAGTAATCTCGGACTCACAGAGTCATGTTTCTTCAGCTCTTATGGCAGAGGCCATTGATGTCCATTGCGCGGTGTCTACCACTGTTTTCTCAAACGTCCGATCCCTGGCCATTCTATCCGATTCCCTTTCCCTAATCAAGCTGTTGAAAACAGGAGGGAGTCAACTTGAACTGTTCGGTATCATGTTTGATATTTATCACTTTATTCCCCTTTTCGATGTAATCTCATTTACTTTCATCTCTTGAAGCTGTAACACTGAGGCAGATCTAGTTGCAAAATCTGCTCTCGCAAGGTCTGTAATGAACTCCAATTTGGGAGACTAAACTCTACTTGAAATGAAATGTTGTTTGACCAAAAAAAAAACCCAAAGTAGATGGCAAACTTGACGATCTCGTTAACGTGGTTTTTTTTTTTTTTTTTTTTGTCAACTTTTTCATTTCATTAAAGTGAGAAAGTACAATGACCTATGTTCAGAACCAGGTTATTACATATTTTTGATTATTAATCCTGGCTTTATTTGCTAGATGATCAGCGTAATGAACAAAATTTATTGGAACCCAGTGGAAACTAAAATCATTTGACTGTGCTATTACATGGATGTCTTTGATGATTGGCGTTGCTTCACAAATTTTGAAATCTTTTTCTCCTTTCCCTTTTGTCAAATGATCCAAGCTCTTGAAAAGCTCCAAAGAATCACCCATAAAAGCTACATGGTTGTATCTGAGGGTGTTCATTTGCTGAACAGCTAACCGCATGGCCATTGCTTCCGCTACCATAGGTGAGATGGTAGCATCAATTGCAGAGCTTCCTTGAAGTTTGAGAATGCCTTCTTTGCTGAATAAGGACCATCCTATACCAACCTTATCAGTTGATGACTTCCAAGAAGCATCTGGAATGCAGTATAAAGGAGTTCCTTGTGGAAGAATCTGTGATATTGAGCTTGGTGGGTCTTGATTAGTCAGTGCCTCCGGTAAGGTATTCTTATTAGCTTCTTCCCATAACTGCTTGTCCATCCAAGCTGCTCTGATTACTTGCACAATATGGTCCCTCCTATTTTGAAAAATAATCTTGTTCCTCATCTTCCAAATTCTCCAGCCTATGAAGAAGGTTAAGATACTATCCTGATTATTTGCGCCTTGTTCAACCAGCTTCTCAACAAAGTTTAAGACAATATCTTCTTGATCTAGGCATGGTAATTTATCTAGCATTGAAAGAGACCAAATTTCCTTCGCTACCCTACAATCCAGGAGCATATGCTTGATATTTTCTATATCTTCCCCACAGGTTTGGCAACCATTGTTTAGTCTACACCCCCGTTTGAGTAAATTATCAGCAACATGGAGCGCATTATGCATAACTTTCCACCAAAATATTTTGATTTTTGGTGGTATTTTTAGGCTCCAAAACCTATTTAAAATATGTGTACTGAGATGAAAAGTGGAGGAAGTAGAAACCTGATTACTGTTGTCTTCCTTATCCATCAAGCGTTGCATATGATATCCCGTCTTGACCGAGTAGTTTCCTGATTTACAAGGGACCCATCTTCTCATATCTTGAATTCCAGTCATACTGGGTCGAATCGGTAATATTCTTCCAACATCATCCTCATGTACTAAGCTTCTTATTTTGTTAATGTCCCAAATTGTCGAACCTGGGATAAAGAGATCATTAACTGTTAGATCAGTTTGACTTAGAGATTGTAAACCTTTCGGAGTGACAGTTTTAGAAAATTAGAAAATGATATATGAATTAGGCTTAATTTCGTCATCTGTATTATCCTTTGGACTTTAAATAAAAATGGGGAAAAAGATTATCCGCCTCATCTACCGGTCCCATTAGGCATATTTGAAAATAAATGAAGGCCTTAGACCAGCTTGAGCTTTGGGATACAATTACTTCCCACCAATTAAATACCGATAGCCTGACTTTCTGGTGGAATATTTAGCCTATAGCTATAACAAATATGGTAGCTAACTGTGCTGTGGATTTTAACTTTGCACTGTGGTTGGTGGGAAGATGATAAACTGTTATTTCTTTCTTTTGTATCCAAGAAAAGTTTAGTTATTTTGACAAGGTCTTCTTGTTTGCATTTATTTCAGTGTTTATTTGATGTTATATTTGGAGTCAGGACAAATCCATTTGAAGCTGAAGTGGAGATGCTTAGAAGACAGAAGTCAGCATCTAATGACGGAGAAGATGGGACCTAGCAGAGGTTGAATTGCAAGGTAGATCCCAGAAATTATGTGGAGTATAAGTTGTCTCTTTATCTTATCTATTACAGAGATTCATAATCAAGTTGTTTTTTATGAAGGCTTTTTCTTTCCCCTTTATTTGATTGAAGAATTTTCATTTTGCTCATAATATATCATTTCAGTTCGAAACTAATGTTTATGAAGTGATAACTAGCAAAGAGTAAGGATAAGTACTAACCGTCATAAAAAAGATGATAGGTTGTTATAAGCTCAAGCTAGAAGTTGTATAGAGAATTCAAACTGCAGAAAGACCTTGTAAGAAAAGTAAAATCTTAGGCAGCAAAGCACTGCCAGAGTAACGCCTACATAACTGGAGAGGTACAAACACACTGAAGAAGTTTTTCTTCAGACAATTCAACTTTTTGATGCTATCACCGCGCATAGATGATGGTTCCTATCTTGAAGCTAACAGAGAGTAGGAGAACCCCCATAAACACAAGAAG
>CAJHQQ010004012.1:0-12500 GCA_905132885.1 Moricandia moricandioides | reverse complement strand
TTCTTCCCAGTTCCAAACAAAGGACGCTGCAATCCGACTACACGCAGCGCAATCTTCAGGTTGGTTCACGTTACAGCAGGTATGATAAAGAATATCATACGAAGACTCTCGCCGCGGACATTGGTATGGGCTGGGCTGGGCATATGACAAGACAGGAGGAACTAAAGCGACAAGAGTTATGTTAATCTTCTTGTGTTTATGGGGGTTCTCCTACTCTCTGTTAGCTTCAAGATAGGAACCATCATCTATGCGCGGTGATAGCATCAAAAAGTTGAATTGTCTGAAGAAAAACTTCTTCAGTGTGTTTGTACCTCTCCAGTTATGTAGGCGTTACTCTGGCAGTGCTTTGCTGCCTAAGATTTTACTTTTCTTACAAGGTCTTTCTGCAGTTTGAATTCTCTATACAACTTCTAGCTTGAGCTTATAACAACCTATCATCTTTTTTATGACGGTTAGTACTTATCCTTACTCTTTGCTAGTTATCACTTCATAAACATTAGTTTCGAACTGAAATGATATATTATGAGCAAAATGAAAATTCTTCAATCAAATAAAGGGGAAAGAAAAAGCCTTCATAAAAAACAACTTGATTATGAATCTCTGTAATAGATAAGATAAAGAGACAACTTATACTCCACATAATTTCTGGGATCTACCTTGCAATTCAACCTCTGCTAGGTCCCATCTTCTCCGTCATTAGATGCTGACTTCTGTCTTCTAAGCATCTCCACTTCAGCTTCAAATGGATTTGTCCTGACTCCAAATATAACATCAAATAAACACTGAAATAAATGCAAACAAGAAGACCTTGTCAAAATAACTAAACTTTTCTTGGATACAAAAGAAAGAAATAACAGTTTATCATCTTCCCACCAACCACAGTGCAAAGTTAAAATCCACAGCACAGTTAGCTACCATATTTGTTATAGCTATAGGCTAAATATTCCACCAGAAAGTCAGGCTATCGGTATTTAATTGGTGGGAAGTAATTGTATCCCAAAGCTCAAGCTGGTCTAAGGCCTTCATTTATTTTCAAATATGCCTAATGGGACCGGTAGATGAGGCGGATAATCTTTTTCCCCATTTTTATTTAAAGTCCAAAGGATAATACAGATGACGAAATTAAGCCTAATTCATATATCATTTTCTAATTTTCTAAAACTGTCACTCCGAAAGGTTTACAATCTCTAAGTCAAACTGATCTAACAGTTAATGATCTCTTTATCCCAGGTTCGACAATTTGGGACATTAACAAAATAAGAAGCTTAGTACATGAGGATGATGTTGGAAGAATATTACCGATTCGACCCAGTATGACTGGAATTCAAGATATGAGAAGATGGGTCCCTTGTAAATCAGGAAACTACTCGGTCAAGACGGGATATCATATGCAACGCTTGATGGATAAGGAAGACAACAGTAATCAGGTTTCTACTTCCTCCACTTTTCATCTCAGTACACATATTTTAAATAGGTTTTGGAGCCTAAAAATACCACCAAAAATCAAAATATTTTGGTGGAAAGTTATGCATAATGCGCTCCCTGTTGCTGATAATTTACTCAAACGGGGGTGTAGACTAAACAATGGTTGCCAAACCTGTGGGGAAGATATAGAAAATATCAAGCATATGCTCCTGGATTGTAAGGTAGCGAAGGAAATTTGGTCTCTTTCAATGCTAGATAAATTACCAGGCCTAGATCAAGAAGATACTGTCTTAAACTTTGTTGAGAAGCTGGTTGAACAAGGCGCAAATAATCAGGATAGTATCTTAACCTTCTTCATAGGCTGGAGAATTTGGAAGATGAGGAACAAGATTATTTTTCAAAATAGGAGGGACCATATTGTGCAAGTAATCAGAGCAGCTTGGATGGACAAGCAGTTATGGGAAGAAGCTAATAAGAATACCTTACCGGAGGCACTGACTAATCAAGACCCACCAAGCTCAATATCACAGATTCTTCCACAAGGAACTCCTTTATACTGCATTGCAGATGCTTCCTGGAAGTCATCAACTGATAAGGTTGGTATAGGATGGTCCTTATTCAGCAAAGAAGGCATTCTCAAACTTCAAGGAAGCTCTGCAATTGATGCTACCATCTCACCTATGGTAGCGGAAGCAATGGCCATGCGGTTAGCTGTTCAACAAATGAACACCCTCAGATACAACCATGTAGGTTTTATGGGTGATTCTTTGGAGCTTTTCAAGAGCTTGGATCATTTGACAAAAGGGAAAGGAGAAAAAGATTTCAAAATTTGTGAAGCAACGCCAATCATCAAAGACATCCATGTAATAGCACAGTCAAATGATTTTAGTTTCCACTGGGTTCCAAGAAATTTTGTTCATTACGCTGATCATCTAGCAAATAAAGCCAGGATTAATAATCAAAAATATGTAATAACCTGGTTCTAAACATAGGTCATTGTACTTTCTCACTTTAATGAAATGAAAAAGTTGACAAAAAAAAAAGCCACGTTAACGAGATCGTCAAGTTTGCCATCTACTTTGGGTTTTTTTTTGGTCAAACAACATTTCATTTCAAGTAGAGTTTAGTCTCCCAAATTGGAGTTCATCACAGACCTTGCGAGAGCATATTTTGCAACTAGATCTGCCTCAGTGTTACAGCTTCAAGAGATGAAAGTAAATGAGATTACATCGAAAAGGGGGATAAAGTGATAAATATCAAACATGATACCGAACAGTTCAAGTTGACTCCCTCCCGTTTTCAACAGCTTGATTAGGGACAGGGAATTGGATAAAACGGCCAGGGATCGGACGTTTGAGAAAACAGCGGTAGACACCGCGCGATGGACAGCAATGGCCTCTGCCATAGGAGCTGAAGAAACATGACTCTGTGAGTCCAAGATTACTGAAGGAAGCATCCGGCAATCACCAGAAAAAATCCTGCCAATACCACACCGTTCGGACTTCACATCCCAAGTCGCATCCACGTTCACTACAAGAGTGCCCGATTGAAGGGTTGGGGGTGAGCAGGGAAGCCGATGTTGACTTCGTTGCAGGGGATCACATTGAGGTATGGGCACCTCACACTCATTTTGTGCACAAGACCATTCCTTGGCATCTTTTATACTCTTGAGCACAATCTCTTTAGCGGAGAAACCTCTATTTTCATAGAGCAAGCTATTCCTCGCCTTCCACAAGTTCCACAGGGCCCATGGCCACAACGGGGCATTCACTCCCACTGGTGGTAAGGTGATATAGTTGTTCCCTTGTTTGATAAGCTCTGCTAATGATGGAAGGAGACTTACTGGTCTTTGAGTTATAGGTAGTTGGCTCCAGACCTCTACCGCTAAAGGGCAGCTGAGGAAAACGTGGAGATCATCCTCCACCCCATTACACTTCTTACAACTAAAGCTCGCTATTCCTGTAAGACCCAAAACCGGCCTACTAGGCCGCGGTCGAAGCCTCACGTCGCTCGGTCCATACACAGACCGAACCCCTAGATTTTTGCCCTTACATATAATTTCACCTAACAGCGAAGGCTATCTTTAGACCTTAGCTTACGACTACCTTAGTCGATTCCTAGCTTAGATCCTTTCAAATTATGCACAGCGGAATATTTTCTAGATACCATTGGTTAATGACCAATCTAACAATTGTCCGGTTTAATCGTCTCAGCCTTGGTTAGCTATATCAACTACCAACTAGCTCAAAGGTCGATCCTAAACCCAAACCAAGTCATATTGATCCGAGGATCCATTCCCCTCGATCATTCTACTAGCATCCTAACCAGATACTAATATAACCAGTATTTGATGAATCATACCTTTGACACATCCACGGAGCTTAGTAGCTCATCGGACCTCCATTGACCTGAACTACACTTACTCGTCTAATGAACCATTAGACTCATTGAGTGTCTTCTTATATCTTATCTTATTCTTACATAAGACAAACCCCTTTGGGTACTTAGTCATTCAACCAACCATCCCCACAGACTAAGGTAACCCTTGAGAAGTCTTCAATCAGTTGAGGATATGCATTTGGCATTTATCGGCTCATACAACATCCAGCCTCGTTTCACCGTATAGGCAATAGTACCAAGTCCCTTACTGGACTGAGAATGCCCATCATATCATAAGTCAATCATCCAACCATCTTCACATGACTTAGAACTAATGAGTCTTCATCATGCCTGATCGGCATTGGCCTTTATCTGAGACAACCGATCTAACGTGTTCATAGAAAATGATGTATTCATTAATCAGGTTAGATCTGACACCTTGATCCATCTTTTATGGGTCAGATCGTCCCTTCTCAACCATGATCAGATCATATACAACTTTCCTTGAACAATCACATCTTTTCGGTTACGATCCATTTGTACCTCCTCGGTACCGAATCATTCGTACCCTTTCAGACCCGAACCGTTCATACCCTTTCGGTCCCGAACCGTTCGCACCTGACCCGGTCGCACCCTTTTGGTCCCGACCCGTTTGCATCACTTGAATCACAATACGTTCGTACCTCTTGGATCACGACACGTTCGTACCTTTTGGATCACGACACGTTCGTACCTTTTGGATCACGACACGTTCGTACGTCCTGACTTAACAAGTCATGGACTGAACCATATGGACCGGACAGAACCTGCATCCAATGGCACCATTTGGAACATGCAACCTTTGGTCGATGGCACCTTTTGGTCCTCGTACCCTTTGATACTCGCAACCCTTGGCACCTCATGCATTTTGGTTACTTGCACCCCTTGGTAACTCACAACCCTTGGTGACTCATGACTCTTGGCACTCGTAGCCTTTGGGTCATTCCAAACCGTTCAGCCTAACCGCCCATTCTCTAGAACGATCTGGACTGTCCACATAACCGACCCATTGGGACTTGATCCAATCCACTTGGAACAACTAAAGGTCATAACCCAATAGCCCATACAAGCCCAATGAAACCACGGAAGTACCCTTTCCAGAACAAAGGAAAACCGACCCATGGCTAAGACCCAATCGGACCATCCGTCTGATCGTCCATGAACCATGGTTTGTGGTTGGTTCCACTCGGACATGACCTTGGTCCTTACCAAGACATTTCGTGACCAAACCACCACATTCATCACGCAAATACAGATAAGGAGAAGAAGAACCAGTATTGAAAAGAAGAAGGAAGAGATCCGGATGCAGTTGAACCAAAACCCAACCCATAACCACGATCTTACCGATCAATGGTCCATGGCGATGGTTCGCCAATAACATTCATTACCTGGAACGTCCATGAAGATAATAATCACGCATTTATCAAGTCTTATAATTCACTTCCATTAATGATAAGATCCATTCATGGATCGTGCATCACATCCCATGAACTTCTATGAAACAATCTCTCCACGAACTACTCTCTTTAAGGTTATATCATCCTTGGGAAGTGAAGTTCGGCCCTTTCTCTTCTTCCCTGGTTATTTGCGTGTGTTACCAGAATCAGGAGAGAGGTTTGAGTGTTGATAACAATGATCAAAACCAATCAGAAGGTCGTTCTCAATTTCCCTCATGATCTCTCTCAAAACAGTCTCCATATCGCCTACACATGCATATCGATATTGGATTATTGAATCCGACTCTCTCTCCTTTTCTCTATGTATTTTCTTCTGTCTGTGATGTCCCTTTTCGTGCCTAGGGTCCCCCTATTTATAGAGGACGAGGGGGTAAGTCTTGCCCCACGAACAGGCACGACTTGTAGGTGAAAGGGCATGACTTGGTCAATAGGTTGCACCCTTAACCACAAGCATCCCTTCGCCCATAACTGACCCTTCTTGGGTCGATACCAAGCCCAAACAGAGACCTAGACCCACAAGGCTTAGCCCATGGCCTTACCCAAGGGTCCACCAGGCCCTAAACACCATGGCCGGACCACCTCGGCCCACCACCGGCCCGGACCCGGACCAACTGCCCAGTACCCGAACACTCCGTCCAGCTGAGTTGAGCTGATCCCCAGCTGGTCCAGCTGAGTGAGCTGGTAGCTCAGCTGAATGAGCTGACCTAAGTAGTGTTGAGCTAGGCTGAGCTTGGCCGAGCTAGGTTTAGCTGGTCGAGCTGGCCGTACACTTCGTCCAGCTGCCAAAACACTCGTCTAGCTCTTTTGACTAGTTTCTTTCCTTCTCATTTGGTTAAGTCCTCATAAACTTAACCCATCCTGACCATAGGACGTTTGTAACTTGATCTAAATGATCCTTAGCTCATTTCCTCGAACCATGGTCATTCACATGATCCTTATTCAGGATTGGGGATGCTACAAGTCTCCCCCACTTACGATGGATTCGTCCTCGAATCCGAATCAATTGTTTCTTCAGAAACAAACTTGATCTTGCTGGTTGTCTCTTTGACAATTTCAGGTCTAATCATGCTACGCTCCCCCACTTCGGTCCAGCATAGGGGTGTCCTACATGGACGCCCATACAGAGCTTCGTATGCCGACATGCCAATACTCCTACGGAAGCTGTTGTTGTACACAATTCTACCAAAGGTAGATGTCTCTCCCAGGAATCACCCTAGTCCAAGACACATGCTCGCAACATATCTTTCGACGTTCGAATCGTACGTTCCAATTGTACATCCGTCTGTGGGTGATATGCGGTACTCATGATTACTCTTGTTCCTAGTACTTTTTGAAAAGCTCTCCAGAAACAAGATGTAAAACGTGAGTCTCTATCTGATACAACACTAGCCGGCACACCATGTAGTCGCAGAAAACTCATCGATGTACTTGGGTACAATCCGATCAAAACTCTCTGGTTACTTGATGGCCAGAAAGTGTGCCGATTTGTTCAGGTGATCCACCATGAACCAAATCGCATCTTTCTTATTCCTTGGCGTTGGGAACCCAGTCACAAAATCCTTTGTGATATGGTCTCACTCCGGAATAGACAAGTTATGTAACAACCCACTCAGAACCTAATGCTTAGCCTTGATGAGTTGACAACTGAAATACTTAGCCACCCATTCGGCCACATCAGCCTTCATACGGATCCAATGATAGTACTTCATGAGGTTCTGGTACATCTTGGGTGCACCGAGATTTTAGACTTACGAGATTCTCTCATAATCCCCTCCTTTAGTACTCTACCATTAGGAACGGTAATCCTTCACAGATTAGGATTGTACCATCCTTCGCGGTTTGGTACTCAATCCCATGTTCAGAGAAACCCTTCCTCATGTTCTCATTTTGTCCTTGATCACTGTACTCTGACTCGTTCATTCTGGAATGAAATCACAAGTCCCATGATCCGAGCAATCATGGCTAAGTCGTAACACATACTCAACACATCGTCTATCCTAGGCAACATGTAACTTGTTCTTCACAGTAAACCATGTTCAACCCTTGATAGTCGTACACAGACACATGCTATCATCCTTCTTTTTCACAAGAGGGACTGGTGCATCCCAAGGGAAACTTCTCGGACGTATGAACCCCTTGTCAAGCAATTCTTAAAATTGCTTCCTTAGCCTCGACCATCTCGGGCCAGAGCCATTCGATACGGACTCTTGGACAGCTGGAGTTTTCCATGGTTCCAGTTCGATTCATGAATGGATCCCGACCTATTCAGACACCCTTGTAGCGAACGGAACACATTCGGGAACTCAGACACCAACGAGTCCTCAGACTTGACTTATGTCCCTCACCGGACATTGTCATAATTTGATCCTCGCCTCATGGGCTTGAATCAATGAAATCCCAACCCTCTAGGTCAATCTCAGACCTTGGTTGTACTGCAGACCCTGGTCCCTTCTTGGACGTGGTCGACTTCTAGCTCGGCCATCTTGGCTGGAGCCGTTCGATACAGACTCTAGGACAGTTGGGCTGTCCTTGGTTCTAGTTCGATCATGCAATGGATCCGACCTACACCAGGGGCGAACACCCTGTAGCGAACGAACACATCCGGGAACTCAGACACAACGAACGTCCTCAGACAGTATCATTTCAGCATCAACAGACAATTGTCGCAGTCCATATCGTGATTGTGGGCCAGTTAAGTGCCTCACACACCCTCTGACATAGCATACTCGTTCCACACGGCACTACTGAAACTCACTACTTCTACTAGAGCCGGATCTCAGAATTTGGTTACTCAACCGGTGAGGCTCCAATCTCCATCGCACACACACCTGGACACACATCGAGATGTGCTCTTGATACTTTCCCAACCAGACCAATGCCTAGGCATCACCTCGTGATACTCACTGCATGTAGGCGAAACAATCGATCAGATCCACAAGTAGATTCTTACATTGGCATCGTCACTGGCGGACACTTTGTCATAACGCGCCTAGGGCGACTTGTATGACTTGGCACCTACCGGCAGCGTTCACTAAACCCTCAACATCTCATCCCCAGATTTCTAACACAGCAACAGACCTCTTTCCGACAGCTTTCGGCTCTACGACAACTGCTGTGCTAGGCCCATGTGTGTCGAAAAGTACGGTGTGGTCTCTAGACCACCGATCATCTGGAGGGTCCTCAGACGATTAGCGATCTCGGTTTGATCACACATTGCGAACAACGTCCCACTACTCATTCTTCCAAAGTGTCACACTTTGCGAATGCTGCACACCATTCACAAGCAGTGTTCTACTTATCCTATCATCTCAGCGCCTCATCATCACTAAGGATCACTAGCGACAATTAGGATCTCTGCGTCTTGATCACACATAAACATAAGTTTGGACGAAAACGTCCCGCATACCATTCTCCAAACAGTGTCACACTTTGCGCAATCCTGACACCATCCACGACAGCAGTGTTATATAATATACCTCAATCCTCATCTTGTCTCCTTTCAAGACCATTCACTATTCCTTAGTCACACTAGTGCGTGGCAAACCTCCTAGTATAAGGCTCTTGTCCTTAGAAGATGATCTTGGCTAAGCTGTCTTCACCTCTGGAACTTCACCGTTCCTCAAGCCGTGATAACCATGCTTCTACCTCAACTCTCTCATGGCTCACACCTACTAAGCGTTTTTAGAATCAGACCTTAGTCTTCAGAAAATAATCCGTCAGTTTGTAACCTCAACATCTATTGGGCCATGGCGTCCTTAATAACAGGATCAAGCATGCTCTCGATACCAACTTGTCAAGACCCAAACCCGGCCTCACTACGGCCTGCGCGTCGGTCGAAGCTCACGTCGCTCGCCGGGTCACTACACAGACCGAACCCCTAGAGTTTTTGCCCTTTCCTATTAACTTTCGCCTTAACAGCACGAGGCGCTATCTTTAGACCTTAGCTTACGACTACCTTACGTCAGCATCTCCTAACTTAGATCCTTTCAAATTATGCACAGCGGACAATATTTTCTAGCATCCCACTTGCGTTAATGACCCAATCTCAAATCACCTTTGTCCGGTTTCCCAATACGCCTTTCAGCTTGGTTAGCTTTATCAACTACCAACTAGCTCAAAGTCGATCCTAAACCCAAATCAAGTCATACATCTGATCCGAGGTTCCATTCCCCTCGATCATTCTACTAGTATCCTAATTACAGATCACTACATATAAACCAGTGTATTGATGAATCCATACTATTGACACGCATCACGGCAGCTTCAGTAGCTCATCGGACCTCCTACTGACTGCGACACGTCACACTTACTCGTCGTACTGAGAACCTATAGACTCATCTTGCAGTGTCTTCTTCTATACTCTTATCTTATTCTTATCATCATCAAGCACCAAACCCCTTTGACTGCGATACTTAGCCATTCACACCAACCATCCCCACAGACTAACAGGTAACCCATTCGGAGAAGTATCTTCAATCAGTTGAGGAAACTGCATTTCGGGCCTTTATCGGCTCATACAACACTTCCAGCCTCGTTCTGTCACCGCTATACGGCAATAGTACCAGTCCCTACTGCGACTGAGACAATGCCCATCCATATCCTAAGTCAATCATACCAACCATCCTCACATGATCTTAGCAACTTGATGCACTCTTCACTCCTGCCCTGCGATCGCGCATTGGCCGTCATATATCCGATTGACAATCCCCGATCTCTAACTGTGTTCATACGAAAATGATGCATTCATTTCAATCAGGTAGATAGATCTCGCACCTTGACCTCCATCTTTCTTATGCGGTCAGGTCGTCGTCCCTTCGTCAACCATGATCCAGATTACATATACAGCTTTCCTCTTGAACAATCACATCAAACTCTTCAGTTACAATCCATTTCGTACCTCCTCAGTCCCGAATCATTCGTACCCTCACGGACCTGCAGCCGTTCGTACCCTTCTCGGTCCTGAGCCGTCTGCGCTACCTTTCCCACCCGGTCTCGCATCTGTGTTCGCACCCCTTTCGCGTCCCGACCGGGTCGCACCCTTCTCAGTCCTGACCCGTTTTGCATCCCTTGGACTCACAATACGTTCGTCACCTCGTGGCATCACGACACCGTTCCGCACTCTCACGATCACGACACGTATCGTACCTCTTGGATCACGACACGTTCGTTTACCTCTGGAATCCAGAACACGTTTGTACCCTCTTGGATCACGACACTGTTCCGTACCTTTTGGCATCACGACACGTCTCCGTCACCTTTGGATTACGACATCGTTTGTCACGCTCCTGACTTAACAAGCCACATGCGCACTGACACCACCTATGGCACCGGACATGAACCGTGCAATCCAATGGCACCATTCGAACACTGCAGCCTTTGGTCTCGATGGCCACCCTTCTTGGATCTGATGGCACCTTTTGGCTCCTCGCTGCAACCCTCTGGCACCTCATGCTCTTTTGTTTACCTTGCACCCCACTTGGCGTAACTCACAAACCCTGGGCTGACGCATGCACATCTTCGCATCTCGCTACCCTTTGGGTCATTCCCAACCGCTTTCAGCCTAACGCGCCCATCTCTCTGGAGACTGATCTGACTGTCCCACATAACCGCACCCATTGGGACTCTGATCCAATTCCACTTTGCGAACGACTAAAGCCATACACCAATAGCCCATACAAGCCCAAGTGAACCCCACATACGAGTACTCTTTCCAGACACAAAGGAAAACACCGACCCATGCTCAAGACCCCAATCGGACCATCCGTGCCGATCGTTTCCATGGAACCATCGGTTTGTAGTTGGTTCACTCGGACACTGCCACCTTGACCGTCCTTACCACGAACATTCTCCGTGCACCAAACCACCACCATTCACTCACGAAAAATTACAGATAAGCGAGCCAAGAATCAGACACCAGTATTGACAAAGCAAGCAAAGAAGCAAAGGATTCGGCAATGCAGTCTCGACCACAAAACCCAACCCATAACCATCGATCCTTACCGATCACAATGGTCCATCGGCGATGGCTTCGCCAATAACATCCGATTACTGGACAACGTCCGATGAACGATAAATAACCACGCCTTTATCAAGTCTTATAATTCACTTCCACTGAATCGATAAGATCCATTCATGGATCGGTGCATGCACCACACCATTGTGCCTGCATAACAAATGATTCCCATAACTTCCATGAAACCGTCTCTCTCCCAGCACACGACTACCCCCTCTTAAGGCTACTGATCATCCTTAGGACAAGTGTACGACAGTTACGCGCCAACCTCTCTCTTCTTCCCTAGTATTTGGCCGGGTGTCGTCTCACCAGACTCAGGAGACAAGGTCCTGCACGTGTTGATACACAATGATGATCAAAATCCAATAGAAGGTCGTTCTCACACTCCCCTCATCGATCTCTCTCACAAACACAATCTCCATCATCGCACTACACAATGCATATCGATATTGGATTATTGAATCCGACTCTCTCTCCTTTCTCTCGTGCTATTTCTTCTGTCTGTCGATGTACCCTTTTCGTCCTAGGGATCCCCCTATTATAGAGGTACGCAGGGGTAAGTCTTGCACGCGACAGGCACGAACTTGTAGGTGAAAGGCATAGACTTTGAAAATAGGTCTGCACCCCTTGCGACCACACGCACTCCCTTCGCCCATAACTGACCCCTCTCTTGAGCGTCGCGTATACCAAGCCCAAACAGAGCCCCAAACCCCACTCAGCTTAGGCCGATGCGTCACCCAAGGCGATCCACCAGGCCTAACCACCGATGGCCGGACCACCTAAAAACGGCCCACCACCGGCCCGACCCGGACCAAGCTGCCCATATACTCCGAACACACTGTCCGTCCAGCTGAGTTGAGCTGATCGCCCCTACGCTGGTCCAGCTGACGTGAGCTGTCTAGCCTCAGCCTGCACTTGAGTCTGACCTAAGTAGCTGCTGAGCTTGCGTGCGCAGCTACGTCTTTAGGCACTAGCTCGAGCTGGCCGCCTACACTTCGTCCAGACGTGCCAAAAACACACTCGCGTCTAGCTCTTTTGACTCGTTTCATTTTCCCTCCCTCATCTTGTGTTAAGGGTCCATCATCTAAACTTCAACTCATCCTGACCATCGGCGACGTTGCTAACTGATCTCTAACATGATCCTATAGCTCATTCCTCCGAACCATGGTCAGCACATGATCCTTATT